>CABFOW010007863.1:0-16253 GCA_902141385.1 Timema californicum | reverse complement strand
CCCCCCCCCCAACCTACCCTTGTCACGAACCTCTGTCCTTCCCAATTACTGGTCGTTTCGGTACAAAAGATGTTCTGCTGCCAGTGCGGTAAACATCACCACGCACAATAATTAATATCAGTCAGTGTCGCCAACATGTCACGTCCCCCGTGGGAGAGAGTAGTGACACACCCTGGTCAGGTGCGCGGAACGCCACAACTGGATAACTTAATAAAACCCTCGACATTTCTTCGTGATCATTGCTGAGCCAGGATAGGACTATGGTAGCAACCAGCGTTTAAAAAATATTAACATTATTTTGTTTTGCTGTCGACATCAATAGCATTTTACTTTGTTAGTAGGCCTGATACAGAGGATTAATACAATCTATACAAATGATGGTTGAAAATCACATGGCTCCACTTAAATATTTTAAAACTGTTCTTGTAGCTTTCATAACGGCCAAAAAAGTTCAATGGTATCTAAATTATCCCTTAGCCTCACTTTCATCGAAGCGGCTGCTCAGAGATAGCTTTCCTCACTTTCTTCGAAGAGGCTGCTCTGAGATAGCTTGCCTCACTTTCTTCAAAGCGGCTGCTCAGAGATAGCTTTCCTCACTTTCATTGAAGCGGCTGCTCTGAGATAGCTTTACTCACTTTCTTCGAAGAGGCTGCTCTGAGATAGCTTGCCTCACTTTCTTCAAAGCGGCTGCTCAGAGATAGCTTTCCTCACTTTCATCCAAGCGGCTGCTCAGAGATAGCTTGCCTCACTTTCTTTGAAGAGGCTGCTCTGAGATAGCTTTCCTCACTTTCATCGAAGAGGCTGCTCAGAGATAGCTTGCCTCACTTTCTTTGAAGAGGCTGCTCTGAGATAGCTTTCCTCACGTTCATCGAAGAGGCTGCTCTGAGATAGCTTTCCTCACATCTATCCGGGAGAAAAAAGACCCTCCCTTTAATCCGAGAGGCTGCGGGCTCTGAAAATAGTTTTATAGCTTTTTCCCAGGAGAATTCCAGTGCGTCTATTTTCAATTATACCTTTTCATTATTTAATCACTTAGATGAGATCCAGTGTTTTTTCAGTAGAAAAACTTTTTTTCTCAAAAATAAATCAAATATTGCTACAGTACAAACATAGAGTTTAATTTTATTCACATGGTGACCTCAACAAATGTTGAATATATATCATGAGCATAGTGACATTATATTAGAAACTGTTTAAATGAAGAGAAAAAGTTTTCATGAAATTTCAAGACACTCTTAACAGATATTCTACAGTTGTTGATATCATCATATGAGAAAATTAAACCATATGTTTTTATTGGCGTGATACTTATTTTATTTTGACCTAAAATGTTTTTTATTAAATACTGCAAAATACTGTCCTATAAATAGCGTATCGTACACTCACGACTCACGCCTGTAATAGCTTGTGTAACGGTAATACACATAAAATACATCAAAAGGAGTCTTGGTGCAGGCTTGTGGCTGACACCTTAGCTCTGTAGGTAGTGACCGCACACTGATCTAAGGATCCCGTGCGTCACACGGCTGTACATTGGGTGTCGTCCAGATTGAGAACAGTGCTTATTACGAACGTGTTGCTACCTGGAGATTATCTTCTCTTGAGATATGAGGAGTCCAGATAGTGGACACGTGGGTACCTGGAGAGGATTATCTTCTTTTGAGATATGAGGAATCCAGATAGTGGACACGAAGGTTCCTGGAGAGGATTATCTTCTCTTTAGATATGAGTATGAGATATGAAGAGTAAAAGTTGTCATTAAATTCCAAATCATCCTTGACATATATTCAAGAAATTTTCATGCCAATATGTGAAGAAAATATAATTATATATTTTTACCGGAGCAATATTTTATTTAGTTGGACAAAAAAAATGTTGCCATAAAAACTGCATAAACACTGGATTTTTCTCGCGTCCATTCCATACCACCTTAAAGGGATTCGGGGTCAATACATAATAATGTGATGGAAAAGTTTTCATTTTAATTATATTTGGGACAAATTGTATTATCATTTGTTTGATTTGTACTATCGTAATCTAAATACTCCAACTTGTGTTGGCAGGTATTATGCTGGCCCCACAACATTGTAATACCAGATATTGACATGAGCCCATGTGTGGGTGCTACGAGACGTGTGTTGCACTCCATGTAGCTATGGCAATATAGCAGACGTCTCCCCTCATGCGCACCCTCAGTAAAATGTATAATTGAACAGCTTTCAGTTAGGTTATAGGAAGGGGACGAATGGATAAGGGTGATTTAGGTTAAGCTGCAGGTTGGGCTACTCAGTATCACGCACCACGAAAAAAAAGGGGGAGTAATTAATTTATAGATATTTCCTTTTAGCACCGCGTTTTACTAACCGGTCGGGCTATATGCTTATGTATTAGGGATTATTAAGGTTATATCTATAGGAATAATTTGAATAGAAGAAGAGTGGAAAACAATTTTGGAAAAACCGACCTCAGAACACCCGACCTAGATTTGAACCTTTATTACCCAGTAATCGGCAGTCCAGTTGATTGAGAGAGTAGCGCCTTAGACCATGCGGCCACCAAAGCAGGTATATAAATTATTATATTAATATTGTTTGTACAAATATATAGTGTAAAACAATGACTTTATTTCTGGGGCTATTATGAAAACTCGGTTGGTTTTGGTTTGCCAGTGACAGGGAGGTTGAGCTTTGAATCCTGGCGGGATGTGCTAAGAGTAATCTTCCCTAAATGGTGTTCTCAACTCTTTCAATAACCAAGTGGGTAAATATTCTGTTAACCATACCGCCCGTTCCCCTACCATATTAATCTACCTATGCAGGTATGTATTTCAATAGTGACAGTTGCAGGTTCCGTGGCTTTCCTTACGAATACATGAAAGTTCAGTAAAACCACAATAATATGGACTAAATCGTGGGAATATAGTCCAGATTAGCAAAAATGAAAGATAAACTTCAAACGATTTTTTCAAAACAAATATATTGTACATTGTAGCAGAGAAAAGTTATATAATAGTTGGATTATACATTATATTGCTCACAAACATTTTATACGACTTTGAAATGAACTAAACTGTAACTATTGAAATGGATAGTCCTGGCTCTGTTGCCAAGAACTTGATGGCAGTGGACGGGGTTTGAAGAAGATGTTGATCTTATTTTGAAAACTTTTGGTACTTATTCATAATAGATTATACGTTCACCGATACCCTAATTTTGCTACGAATGGAACAATCTGACAGCTAAAAACAGCTACCAGATTACGTGTTCATACATCAAGCCGTGTGACACGCAGTTGTCTCTTTTTATGGATATTGTTGTTATATTTTATATAATAACAGTAATAATATAGTAAAATCTGGTCAATATTATCCGAAAACATTAGGTTTGTTTTTACTTTCTCTCGATACCTCAGAAAGCTAGTATTGTGACCGGAAAAAAACTCAATATTTTGATAAATGTCGACGTTTCATGACTCATTGAAACCAAAAAGGTTGTTCTCGCAATACCATCTGTCTGTCTGTCGGTCTGTCTGTACCTTGAGCTAAAGCCGAAAATATGTTACCGATTGGGCTAAACCTTGGTATCTAAGGTTTTTATGGGGTCCCTCAGAGGTGTTTTTGGAATTGGAAACACAGCCCTAAATTTAATGGTAGTTTACTGAAGGGCAAAAAGAGAAAAATTCGATTTCCTTAATATTCACTCTGACGATTTTGATTAAATATTATATCTAGACACTGTTTACAGGGACGTACCCAGGATTTTGAGCTGGGGGGAGGGGGGGAAGGAAGCTTTTTACGCAGTAATTTTCATAATTGCACCATTATATATTTCAATTACAGTAATATTTTGAATTTGGATTGGAAGTAGGGGATGAGAAAGATGGAGAATCAGCAAAGCCCCCTAAAAAGTAGGCATCCGGAGTTTTCTCACCCAAGAATTTTTTATTTATTTAAAAGGATGCGATAATGGTAATAATTATTATCAAAATGTAATCCTCGGATATCCTCTGTCCCTGTGTACGCCACTGGTCAACAGGTCTGTGTTTACACATTCTTCTTCACACCCAGGATTGGCCGTTGAGGGGGCACATAATAGTATCTCAACTGCCCTCACCCTCTTCCTGATACAATAGGGTTCTAGAAAATATTACGGTATCACAGGTCCAGTTTTTATTTGGGTGCAACTCTACAGTAATTTAAAAATCAACAGAAAAAATATTCCTTTGATAAGAACTAATTGCTGTACAAAATTATTGGTTTTATATTAAATTTAATTAAACGAAATATAATTGATTAATTGACAGAACATAGTGCTAATCATATTTTTGTAATATTCTTAATTTTATGGAAAAGGACCTTCAGCTGGGCGAGGGGGGGGGGGCTTCAGCCCCCAAAGGCCCCTGTGTGTGTGCCCCTGACTGTTTATCATTATATCCATCCTCAGTACGCCCAACCGGTATTAGAAGCTACGTCATCGGTAGCAGCACATTATATTGTGGGAGTGACGCTTTAGACCATGCAACCACTTAAGTGGGCTATAATAAGAGTAATAAGGAAAATGGCATATTCATAGTCCGTATCAAGCGAAATCTTATTAACGAGGTCCAGATGATGCTTTTATTACTGGCGTGCTTATACCTTGCAACAGTTCTACACTTCTTAACACTTTGGTTTTCAAATGTAAAATTTGTTAGATATCTTGTTTTGGAAGATAAATACCTTCCACACGAATGCTATTACTAAGACTCCATGGTGCGAGCTCGCAAGCGATCTATTTCAACCGACCGGGCCGCCGCCATTAGTGTTGATAGTGCCAACCTGTGCCGAAAGAGGGTGTAGTGGTCAGCACAGAGAACCCTCAAGCCCTAAATCTCAGTTTTATAAATCAGGGTTGCTACTTTTATATTAAAATATCTCCTCGTTTGTCCTCACGAGGCCGAGTTTGATCCCGTTTCAGATCCACTGCTTCACAGATAAACTTTGTAAGCTGGGGATCGAACCCGCGGAGAAGTGTATTAATAATAATGATATTAATAATAATGCTAACAGCCTCATGACTACCATGATAAAAACAGCTACCAGATTACGTGTTCATACAGCAAGCCGTGTGACAAGCAGTTGTCGCTTTTTATGGATATTGTTGTTATATTTTATATAATAACAGTAATAATATAGCATTATTATTAATATCATGATCATTAATACACTTCTCCCCGGGTATAGCTATGTCTGTTAGTGCGTGTCTCTTTAAGATTAGGATGGACACCTACTATATAAGAACGATAAAGTTGTTTACTTTATTTCTTAGAAAATATGCATAGTAACGACATGCAGTTTTTTGTATTATATCAAACTCGTAAATTTAAAAATAACTATATTAATAAAAAGTTACAAGTTAATATTTTTTTTTACAATATGACGTAATTTCAATTAAATTTAAAATAAATAGGACATGAAATACAAGAAAATAGTTTTGACGTTATCATATTATTATAGAGAATAAGATAATGTTCTATCATACACGACGAATATTTATAATACAATGATTTTTCCAAAATTTGATATTTTCAAATTAAATCAAGTCCAAACTGTTGAAAAAGTTCCCTAGCTTCCTGGAAAATTGCTCTGTCTTTGGAAGCACGTCTCCCTCTCCTCCCCAATCCCTTTTTGGCATTCACTCTTTTTCCATAATTTTTTTTCTGTAAACCCTCTACTCCCCCTTCCCTCAACTCATTTATATCCTGTTCATGTAAAACCCTTGACCCTTTTCAACAAAACAGGTTCTTATAGTTTTATTTGTAATCCTAACAGTTTTTGTAAAACCTCGAAGTGAACCGTTTAGCGTATGTTTAACATTAGTCAATTATTTTCCTATAACGCCCAGGCTACGTTAGGTTTGGGGATTATTTTAATATTTTCCAAGAGTACAATCACCACGAGAAATGTGATAGCTAGAAGCTATCCGAAGATTTAAGCTCTGACAAAAGAAAAACAAAAATATAAATAAAATTGTTTTTGTGAAAGTTTTGATTGCCAAAAGTGTCAATGAATTAACATATTATTGCCATTGCAGATAATATGTTTTGGCAAATGGATACATGAGATTTGATCTGGTAACTCTTGCTAGCTGTTAGTGATGAATGGTGAATGGCTATATTATCCACCGGCTACGTAGAGAGGCGCCAAAAGGCAATACCACCCGGGCGCGAAATTTACCTCGGGCCGCTCCTGACTCTATGTCATCAGAAACTAGGAACACTGTTACAGAAAAATAGAGAAAAAAGAAACATCTTAGTCAACTAAAGAGCATAAGAATCAAATTCATTTTCAAAGACCTGTATTAAAAACAGTGGTGTAGTCGTAAGTTTAGTATTGACGGAACTAAAGGTCGTAGCAATCCCAAAGTTTAAGTGGGGTTCTGGGACCCCCAACCACCGTAGGCGAAAGGCTTGCACAAACTGAGTGCGTTTTAGAAGCTATTTGGAGCATATTTTAATGTTTACTAAGGCAGAAACTTACTTAACGCACTAAAAAAAAATCCAGTAATTCACAAAGAGCACTGTAAATTTCATCAATTGATTAATAGTATGAAAACGTTTTTAACATAATATTGATATAAAATCAATTATTTAACTTGAAATTGCAAAGTATAAAACTTAACTAAAAATTATATTTTGAATATTTTTCCACGATCAGTGCCAGAACGGCGTTCCCCTCATTCCCGCTCCACTACACCTATGATTAAAAAGAATATATATTTGTTTTATAAACAAAAAATATGTTTACATTTAATAGTATTACAACTTTAAAATGATAAGTTATTGCGAGTCTCAAATAGTTGCGGAGAAATGATGAACATTTGAAAATCTCCCCTATGTAAAGTATCCTCAAAGTCATGTTCATGAGAAAATGGAAATGTTCATCTTGTTTATAATGATAAACTGTGTTTAGATATAAAATTTAATCGAAATCATTATGTAAACCCCAGATACAAAGATCTAGCCCAAACGGTAGAATGGCTTTTGTTCTAGCCCAAACCAAGGCACAAACAGGCAGACGGCATTGCGGAAACAACTTTTTTGATTTCACGTCGACATTTATCAAAATCTTGATTTCGAATTTTTGATGATCACAATACTTTCACTCCAAGGTGTCGAGACAAAGTAAATATTAGTTTACAAAGTTTAGTTACCAACAGCCGTTGATTGCCGCTTGTTAATCGCCATTGATGAGGAGGTCGAGGTTCGAATCTCATCTGCGTGAACTGAAGATGGTTTTCCCATTAACTGTATGTGTATATATATATATATATATATATATATATATATATCTTTAACGGTTTCCAAAAGTGATTTATCAGTCACTCTGGTTTTTCCATCTTTACTCCATGCAAGTGTGGGTTCACTTTCTCTTAGTTACCTTTCTCATCTCTACCCAATCAGATAAAGCCGTTAATAACCTGTGTTCTGAACGTAGCAATACAAAATAAAATATTTTGTTTTGGATGGTTATAATCATATTATAATAAATTTATGATTTTAAATGGAAACATGGTTTAGTGAGTGTTATTTAATTCTGATTTTTCTATATCATAGAATACAATGTTCTTGTTAGTATGGTGTTCGAAAAAAGCTAAATATTTGTAAAGTGAAGTAGGAGTACAGTACTTAGATTATATTGAATTCAAATAAAAATTTTAAAATTGCCATTTTTCGTCAACTTTGACCACCTTTTTCTAACTCACTAATCATTTTGAGAATATTTCCAATTTTTTTTTATCAGGCTCTCACCTCGAACAAAGTATGGCTTTCACTTTGGTTTTTATATCTTCTGTACAAACAAATTGTGGTGCACTTATTTTAATTCTAGCTTCCTTATACCATGTATTAAAATAATTAGCGTAAGTAGTAACCTTAAAAACTATGTCATTTTAAAATAAAAGGCTATATTTTTTAAATCTAGGGAAGAAAGTATATTTTTATATATTTCTACAGTAATAAACAAACTAAATAAAAATGTCATAATTTACTGTAAATAATTATTTCCTAAGGTAACTCAGAAAAATTATACTTTGACAAGGATTCGAGCCCTTGTCCTTTGACTTTGGAAGTCATTCAATAAAACCCCAACATTGAAGCTCAAAGCTCGGCATCGCTCCTTGGGGAGTATAAAGGTGATAGCTTGTCATTTGTTGAGTAGCAAGCAACAAAGTTGAAAGGATTAAGGGGGGGGNGGGGGGGGGGCTGCCTGTGGATTGTAAGTACACTCTGAAAGGGGTATAAAATAGAGGGGGCGAGAGGGGTCGGTTCGGTGACTGCCATAAATACATCAGCGCACCTCTGGTGAGGTGATAATACATAGAACTGCTTGGAAGAGAGATTTGCAAAACCTCGAGATGTCTGTCTATCCGAATCTTAACCTCACGCCTTTAAATCGAATTGCAATATAAAATATAGAGGCCGCTGTGAACCTCGCACCGCAGGAGGTTTACACAGCAAACTAACCAGTATTAATGAACAATACAGATACATTATATGGTCATAAAAACTCTCCCATGAAAAACAACAAATTACTAACATTTTAAAGTGATTAATTATGTTAATTTGTTAAATATTTTTATTGTTTTATTTTAGGTGAGAAATATGATATAATTTTCAAAAATCGTATCTGTACAGACACTACTGTATGTAAATACAATATGCGTTAAACTGTATTTGTGCCATCGGTCACTTTCCTTGCAACCTGCTTGTGATTCCAGTCAATGTGTTTATCGTGCGCGCTAAGTTGTGTGGTATCAGATAATAATCGGCTATAGCGCGGTTATCTTCTAACTTTGGTCGGATCCCTGACCCGCCAACCCGCACTATAACTGGGGGGTGGTGTAGGCTTACCTCTAGTATTTAGAATCCATTCTCTGAACCAATTGACCTAGCTAATCCATATTAGCGGACAGGAGATCGAACCGAAATACCTATTGGTTTTGGTTCTTGTTTAGGTTCTCCAAAAATACAGTTTAAAGTTCTGGTTAGAGAAAAATAAAAGTTCATGTTTTTTGATTCTTATTTATGTTCCGGTTCTTTAATATTTGTATTTATGAGCTAAACGACCATTTTAAATTTTTAAAATAGAAAAATAAAATAAATACAAAGAATTTGTTAACTAAATAATTAAACAATTTACTTCTTATTTTTATCGTTTTAACAGAAGATTTTTATTTTATTTTAACACATGTCAAAAAATATATAAAAAATTGGTATAATCTCTAAAACTAATTTTATATAATTTTCAAATTAAATTTAATTCACCTTAATGTATTCCTAATGCGAGCGTTGATGTCAATGTTCCTGTTATATAATTTTTTTAAAGTTCTGCACTGAATAATATTAATTTCCTCCTATTTATCAAATTATTCAAACAATTAGCTACTATCCCAATAAAAAAATCCCTTATATACTGCACAAAATGAAAACATTCTCAGCATTATCTTTAACTTTATGTTTGAAGACATAAAGTGAAAATATGTATAATTCCCAACCCTTCGCCCCCTTTTACTTATTCTTATAAACTGGTAAGTCAACCACCACATAAATGAGGAAAACGATTTTAAATTATAATAATGTTCATAATTTTGTTGGTAAGGAATAATTTAAGTTAAAATATTTTAGAAAGAAAAAGTTTGATTATACTTTGATTATATTTTCTTATATACTAGTAGCTTGATGTTTTGTATGTTATTGTTAATGTGTTACTATATGACTACTTGATGCGTAGTTGTTCAGACATATATACAATTCAAAGTTTACCTTCTTAAATATTTAAATTTGAAATTAATTTTTCTCCTATTTAGCTTAGACTGGTTGTACAACTTGGATACTTCTCATCGCCTCTTCCACAATGTTATTCTAAAGAGTAAACTGAGAAAACCCTACACAATGTGACAATAATAATTTCTCATTAGTGCTTACTGCTAAGTGCTCATTTATTTATGTGTGATCTCCTTAGAAAATAAATATAAATAGTAAATAAATATTATATTCTCACAAATACCAGAAAGAAAAGGGAAAAATAATATTTCAAAATAAAACTAAACTAAATAATGAAGGGCAGAAAATCTAATAATTGCATAGTAATGTTCATAATTATTATAAAAATAATTATGAACATTTAAAAACTTTAAGAATTGATAGGAACTTTTCTGAACCTAAAATATAATATATCGATTCTAATTTCAGTTTTGGTCCAAAGCGATTTATTTTTAGGTTTCCTCTTCGGTTCCGGTCCCTTGAAAACAACTTCTAATCTCTGTTATTGGTTCTGGTTCGACTCCCTGTTGGCAAATAGCTCACAAACTAAAAACTTGAAAACCACTTTAACCGTTAATTGGTAACAGTTTTAATGAAATCTTTTTTAACCAATGTTATTTTGTTTCAGCTTAGCTAGGAATCGAACTTGTATTCTTGAGCTCAGTATACAGATGCTCTACTGGCTGAGTATGGTATGGAGATCCGTTATAGCGTAATAGAGAATACAAAATATTATAATCATTGATTTATAAGTGGTATAAACATTATTATCAATGTCTGAACTATTCAAACATATTTTAAAATGTCATTTTACTTAAAAATTTAAGAACGGAAACGTGGAGAAAAAAATTGACCTCATTTTAAGCGTTGGAAATATATATTTTGCAAATGTTACTGCCACAATAATACTTTTTTTCAATATCTCAAATCACCTTGTGATAATTTTATAAACCTTTTATTAAAAGTATATTTTAATATTTTAAAATATAAATATTTTTAATGGTACATCATTGAGTAACATTAAAATAAAACCATTCATCTGGTTTGTTGTCTTCTTCACTTTAGATTAATTGTTTTAGAATATTATGATTATTATTTGTATTATTGAATATAAATCAATGATTTTACCGAAACCAATATAATAATAAATATTTAACATTAAATGCTTAAATTATCCTATTTAAAGCCATCAAATATTTTAGGAAAATTGTTCATCCAAAAATTACTCTACACTAACGATTTGTTTGATAACATAAATGAAGTGTTATTTAAAATGCGTAGACTTAAAGCCCGAACATCACTCAGCCATGTTGCTAGATCTGCGTATTACTTAGCTGTATACTGGCTCGCCTGGTTCTTTGTTCAATGTGTTACTCGTCCGTTGTGTAAGTTGCAGAACTACAAGGGGCTTAAGACGGGAATATATAACCTGCCTTCTCGAGATAAATACTAGTACATTTAAATTAAACTGTTTCACCAGAGATATAAATGTATTAATTTACTACCCACATCGGTAGTTACTTGATTAGACTAGATTGCCAGCGATGGGAAGGTCAGGTTTCAAATCCCAGTCGAGTGTGCTAAGGGTGGTTTTTCCTAAATGCTTTCCCAATTTTCCTCCGCTCAAATTCGGATAAATTCTCAAATTTTAACTTCATCATTAATTTTTTATAACACCACGTTCATGACCCTTTTGGGTCATACGTATATGTACCAATTATCCTAATGTGGTAGGAATGAGGAACTTAGAGAAAGTGTACCCACATTTGATTCAAGGGAGAGAAAAAACCACCCTGTCACAACTGAGATTCAAACCCCAATCTTCCGGTCATTAAACTTAACCTCAATTTTTTTATTTGTTTTTATTTATTTACGATAAAAATTGACCTAAATAAAAAAATAGCTATGTACTTTTCCGACATTTGGAATATGGTTGTATATCACCCTCGACTTTCTATTGAAACATGGTATCAAATAAAGATACTTCGATATATTATGTTTAAGGTTATCGATTCCCCTCTATTTGGTGTTTTTGATTTTGTTCAACGGCAAAAATTGACCAAATTATAAGGCGAGGAAAAATTGTGTATAGCTAATATTTGGGAAAATAAATATTTTACACAATGCAGAAAATTGATTTTCTTCGTGATGGATTGCACTAATAAATTATTTCTCAATTTCTTTTGTCATTGATGACGTACGTGGTTTTAGAATTATGTTTTTACAGTTGATAGCTGTCAATTTTGATACTAACTTGGAATAAAAATATATATTTTTTGTGAACCACTACTTCATTATAAAGTTTTGTAAATCAATGAATATAAATCTGATATCAAAAGGAATTTGACATCCTGTAACTATGTTGTCAAATTTAAAATTGCAGCTGGAATACGTGTATTTTATAGTTAATTTATTTAAGCCTTTTTAACTATTCAATTTTAAGAACTAATATGGCTCAGTAAATTATTAAATCTACTTTGATGATATATAATTTATTATTAAAAGTCTGAAATCAATGTGTTTACATTTTGAAAATGTGTTACTGGTAACATTTATGTTTAAGTTTAAATAAGTAATATGTAATTTAGTAAATATTTGCATTTTAAAATAATGACTTGTATTCAGCAAAAATAAAATTTAAAGAACATTAATAAACAGTAAAAAAACTTTTAAAATGCGTAAATCACAAACGTAATCCTACAAAAAATAGGTATAGATGAAGAAAAGGTTTGCTTTCTTAATTATCTGACTCATCGGCGTTTCATGTACTTATCTGAAATAAAATAAAATAATTATTCATGAAAGTAACATTCTGAAAATGTAAACTCACTTAAGCAAACAGGTTTCTGGGGCTGAAATAATATCTCCATTAACGGACTCTGCATTATATATGTTTATAGTATCCAACTCTTCGATAGCATTTTCAACTTCAACAAGTATTTGCTTTCCATTAATAAAACATTCAGTTTCTTGAAATTTTTACAGATTGTGGTGCAGGTTTAAATCTGCTTTTAGGTAACCGCACTTTACAAACTCCAGAGAAACAGTAAAGTATCATGTTCAAAATTTGAATTTTCTGATAAACTATGACTGAATGTTGGGTTGCTACTTCTGAAATTGGTGGTAAGATTTCCAAATTAATTTTATGTTTAGTTAAAGATTTTTTGAATATGTTAAATCTGTTCATTGCGTGACTTTTTTTTCCAGGCTTTTACCATATAAAAAGAAGAAAATGTTTCATCAACCTCCCGTATTTCTTTTTGATACCATGTTTTAACTAAACGTTGATATAACGTTTTATGAAATTTTCTTCGGTTTTAAGTAGCACTAGAGTTCGTTGCTTCCCTTTTCCATAAATTGAAGGGGGGATGTCACAACCAGAACCACTAGTACAGCCACTAACTAGTATACATTCTTTGACATTAACATGTCGGAATGTTGGAATACTGGTCGTTGTTGATCACGATTAAAAGAGAGGTGGCATTTTAAAGTAAAATATTTGATCTTTACAATGATGTAGCTCATATTTCATCAAATTTTTAAAATATTATGGTTTCTAACTATTAAAATGACCAAGTTTTTTATTGTACAATTTTATGAACTTTTAGCTATTTTATTGACATTCTTCCCTTCATTCACAATCATCATAAAAAAGGAAAACCACTAAAATTTAGGAAATTATCTTAGATTTAATTATACCTAATTAGTTTTTTGCGTAAAATGAGTATTTTTTCAAATTTTAACAATAAACCGATGGTTTTCCCCCCAAAATTAAAAAAATGTTCAAGTTAACGTACGTATAATACATAGTTTTTGATCTTAAAATTGTTTAAAAAAATTCAAAATCCAGGATCATGTAGCTAAGACATTATTTTCCAAAGTATACTGGACGAATCTTCGATTAAAGCATTTGGTAATAGGTTTTTATGTTCAAAATTTGTGAAAACTTGGTCTTTATCCATTTGTAACTCTTTATTTCAAATAGACATTCTGAAGGCTGTAATTGTTTTAACTCCAGATATACATCTTAATAAAAGTAGCTAGAGCCGTTTTCAAAAAATGTTGAATTAAAAAAAATCACTCATCAGTTGAACTCCCTTAATTTGAGGACTAGGGTCATTTTATTTAAACGTCCTGAGGTCTAGCCAAATAAAACGTAAATATCAAGTTTTAACAAAATCCATCCAACCATTTTGTATCCGTGTTCAGGATCAGATAAACAGATATGATGACAACAGAATTGTAAAATAAAATTTTGGGGTTCGTGTTCACATAAAACGGAAAAATTCATCCTAATATAGAGATTTATTACAATACCTTCTCTTGATATAAGAAATTAAAATGAGTCTTTTAATTTTTATAGAAGATTTAATTTCTTCAAACATGTATGTAAATTAACATTCACTCAGGAGTTTGTTTATAGTATCTATCTAATTTTCCTTTACTATTAGTAGTTATACTTTAGAAAATAGTCAAAAGAATTATAATTCTAGAGTATTGTTGTCCATACTAAAGTAAATTACTCAAACCAATTAAAGTCACATCTTTAATTAGCAACGTAATAAATCTTGATAGTCATAATATCCAAATTCTTCCATTGTGTTAGTTTTTTAAATGTTGATTTTTGACTAAATTAATTTCTTACTACTTTTAAACATCAGAATTTTTAATATAATTTTTAACAAATAACAGAGTTTTCAAAATCTCTTCAGTGTGTGCTCCAAGTACTTTTTTTTTTCTACTTTTACTATGTTAACCTAGCGTGAACTTTGGATCTTTCCCCAACAAGAGCTTGACATTATCTAAAAGTTTTTGTTATATTATTTAGGGGCGACGGAGGGGGGGGGTAAAATTCACCCCGTACCCCCCCAGTTCCTGCACCACTGCCTTGATTGAGCATCCACAGGCTATTGGCTCCTAATACACTTAACACCAGGGATAACGTAGACTACAGTTGACTTATATCTTGGCTGATTAATCTAAAACTAAACTTGAAGTTTAAAGTTTATCATAGAGTTTGCAATACAATATTTTAATAGCAATGTTACAATGTATTTTTTTAAATCTAGCATTCAAAATATCTTACCAACTTGAGCAGAACTCTAAGTGAAGATCTTACTAATTTAATTTAACAATTCTATTTAATGGCGGACGGTGATGGTACATTGAAATAGATACAATTCAAGACTTTTGGGTATTTGAGGACCTTTTTATTGTAAGAGAGGCTGATAAAGAAACAGTCAATGTGAATTTATTAGATTTACTGACAATAATATATTAAATAATTAAATAATGTATAATGACTAATTTGAATGTGTTAATTTGTAGCATATTGCTTTTTTTGTAGATTAATTTGCTGTTGTTATATATATATAACTTAGAAAAGTAAGTATACATTATGCTTCAAAAAGATTCTGATAAACATTCTGTTACCAGGATTTTGATATTGATTGAGTTTATTAATGTATCATTATTTGTGGTCTAGAACATATTTTATTGATAATTTTATTTTAAATTAGGCATGTTTATAGTAAGTTTAAAAAATATATTAATTGAAGTGACGAGAGTCCTGTGTAGCTATTGATTTAATTAAATTTAAATTTAGTTTTAAAAACGTGTGGGTTTTGAATGTTTTTGAGTGGTTTAGAAAGGTGAAACGAGAGCGTGTTTTATCCGTACTATGTTCTATTTGAATTTATATATTTAAAAAAGCAATTAGAACAAGAATTACTTGGTGAATCCAATATAATTATATTCTTCAATTTACAGACAGTGCCCTTCATCTTTTGGCGGGAAATGGTACCAGAAATCTACGCAGTGTAGACCTAGAAGATAACAACCTTTGCCATCTAGCGGCAGTTCTACATACCATGACAGAGCTGCGTCATCTAATGGCGCTTCATTTGAAGGGTAACCCTTGCTCGGTACAGTGCTGCACTCTAGCTGCGGAAATAAAAAGATATCACAAACAACCCAATAGCCAGGTTGAATCTGGGAATAATAACTAATACGGTACAATGTTCTAAGTCACTCAGTTTAATGGGCGGCAGAAGGGAGCACGAGTAATTTTACCATTTTTATAGCATTACATTTGTTTGCCCAAAATAAATCAAATATTTATCCAGTAGCAACAAAGAGTTTAGTTTTCTGTACATGCTAATATCCATGGATCTTGAATATCTGTCAAAAGAGTGTCCTGGAATGTTGTCAAAATATTTTAAATAAAGAGAAAATATTTTGACAACATTCCAGGACACCCTTAACAGATATTCAATATCCATTGATATTAGCATGTGCAGAAAACTAGACTCTTTGTTGCTACTGGATAAATATTTGATTAATTTTTGCCAACAAAATTATATTCTATAAAAATTGAGAAATACTTGCACTCCCTTCTGCCACAATTGATAAACCTTGTTATACTTCCACAGTTTTGTTTGTCAGTGAGGGTA
>CABFOW010007861.1:0-21286 GCA_902141385.1 Timema californicum | reverse complement strand
TTTCCAAATAGTAATGTGCCTGGTGGAATAGGTTTACAAAGTCAAAATGAACCCGGTGTAATAGGTTTACAAAGTCAAAATGTACCTGGTGGAATAGGTTTACAAAGTCAAAATGAACTCGGTGTAATATCTTTTCCAAGTAAAAATGAACCTGGCGGAATAGATTTTCCAAGTCAGAATGTACCTGGTCGAATAGGTTTTCCGAGTCAAAATGTACCTGGTGGAATAGATTTTCCTAGTCAAAATGTACCTGGTGGAAGGGTTTTTCCAAGTCAAAATGTATTTGGTGAAACAGATTTTCCAAGTAAATATGTATCTGGTGGAATAAGTTTTCCAGGTCAAAATGTACCCGGTGGAATTGACTTTCCAAGTCAAAATGTACCTTGTGGAGTAGGTTTTCCAAGTCGAAATGTATCTGGTGGAATATGTTTTCCAAGTCAAAACGTACCTAGTGGAATTGGATTTCAAAGTATGAATGTACCTGGTGGAATAGATTTTCCAAGTCAAAATGTACCTGGTGGAATAGATTTTCCAAGTCAAAATGTACCTGGTTGAATAGAATTTCCAAGTCAAAACTTAACTTGGGGAATATGTTTTCCAAGTCAAAATGTACCTTGTTGAATAAATTTCTCTGCTCCATGTATCACTCTTTCGAGGATAAATGGGCTAGCACTTTTCAAGTCTTCATTGTTTTCTACTCGATACATTACCAGTAAGTGGGGCTGGGGCGTCACCACCCCCTGGGTTTTTTCAATTAAAGGGCTGGACGGCCTTACTCGTTTCCGCCTCTTGTCTATATCACGACCCTGCGAGGGTCCGGGCAGTGAATTGACAGCAGTGTTTGGCAGTACGGTGCTAGCGGCGACAATACTGTCGGCCATGCCGTAATTGGAGACAGCCCATACATTACTCGGATCGTAGACCCAGTGTGACCCAAGTTGGTTCTACCACATATGGCCCTGATAACTGTCCCGACTATAGGTCCCAAACGATGCTAGACATGACAACCTTCGCATAGGGCATCGCCGAGAGAGAGGTCGTCGCAGCAAGTGGGTGTAGGAAAGTGCCAATTTTACGTCCGGTCCCTCATGAACGCAACCGATCTTTTCCCAAAGTAGGGTACCCCTTTATTGTCATCCCTAAGGCCCTTCTACTAAGGTATTGCAACCGGCGCACTTTCATTCAAGAGCTCAAAGCTGTGGTATCCAATAATAAACCGAGAAGAGCCGGGTTGGTAGCCAAGGTCGTCAACAGAAAGGCCAAAGGCCTCCGTGCAGGATGAACGGCAGGGGAAGGGAAGAAAGAAGTAAGAAGAGCTAAAGCGAAGGGGGAAGAGTGAAAAAAAGTGTGAAAGTGAAGGAAGAAGAAATTGACGTGAAATGAAGGATATAGGATAGGTTTGTCCTGCACGAGGTACGACCTACACAGATGCCCCCCTTTTAGTCGCCTTTTACGACAAGCAGGGGTTACTGCGGGACTATTTTAACCCCATCCCATAGGGGGGCACAATAATGTTGATACAAATCAAGAACGTGGCAATGAGGCAAACTCATCCAACAATATTGGGAATTCAAATGAAGAGGATGTTAAGAGAAAACTAAAAAACAAGAAAAAGAGACTCCCAATCAGTTCTTCTTCTGAATTAGGGTCAGAAATAGAAAACTTGTCCCTTCAAGAATAACCTAGTGAAAATAGGACATCGATGACTTATCGCCAGAAAAGGAAGACGAGCAAAACCAAAATTAAGAATGATGGCAGCCTGTACAGAAAAAGAAAGTCAAATTTGTTGTTTTCACATATGGAGAGTTTTTCTTGGGAAGATTGAGTCATTTAATACCAGCACAGTAGTAATCTCCGCAATGCAAGGATAATTTGAATCTTGGAAGTGGCCAGTTCTATCAGACACACTGCAGTACAGCTGGATTTATGTTTTGGGAGGATTATCTCCTCCAAAACCAATAAATAAAAGAGGATGTTTCAATGTTCCAGAACTTGATAAAATTTTCTTTTGATGAGTTTCACTTTATTTGCCAATCAACAGACATTTACAAAGCGTGATTTTTTAAAGTTAAATTTAATTAGTAATTTTTAGGTCCTACCTTTTTTTAAATAAATATTGTAATTGTTTTGGCAGTCATATTGTTTCTAATATAGTTTCTGGTGTAAAGTTATACTAATGAATGTGTTACATTGCATCATATCCTTCTTTCCTATTCATTTCAAGGTAAATACTAGAGTGGTGCAAAGTATCCTCACCATATGAAGATACTTTGCACCACTTTTTATTGGTTAGTAAAGTTATTTAAACTTAACCAACAAGGATTCAACTCTTAAAAAGCTTAAATTTGAACATCTTTGACAGTCATACAAAAATGAAATAATTTCAAAGCTTAATTACACACAATATAATCTTAAGCTCTAAAAGAACAACCTAAAAGTTGGTGAAAAGGGGTATTACATTTTCTTTAGTTACAGAAGTTAGGAAAGCACCCTCTAAAACCCCTGTGCACCGGCGGTTAATCCTGGCTACAGCCTTATTGCTTTTCACTATAACACAGACACACACACTCAAACGTCTTCACTATATTACCTAGTCTGGCAACAAGATAATTTGCCAAAAATAGCAAAATATAAGAAATGCATTATTTTGATAGTTTTTTTTTTATAATTGCGATTAGTTTGACCTTAAAGTATCTACATGTTCTTAAATGGTTTGGGGAAGGTTAAATAAAAACACCCATGTATTTCACACCATAATTTTAAAATGTGTGAGAAACACGGAAAATATAAAAGTTAACTTAACGTAACATGAGGGTATAACTTTATAGGCTGTCCGTGTGTGTTTATTTAGAACTTACTGATACTAAGTAATAATTTTATTTTCCCTTCGTTGAGCAGCTGAAGGTAATCCTAAATAACAATAATAAACTTATTGAAATAACTCAACTAGTTCAAGAGCTATGCCATGCGGTCACTTGTACCGAAACATACAAAGCAGGCGACTCACGGTAGCATCGTACTGCTCGTCCTCTGACTCTGGCACCGCATCCTCCTCGGGGTCACTGCCCACACCTTTGCCACCACGCTGTTTCCTCTTGAGGCTATCCTTTCTGGTCTGGATGATGTCCTTCACCTTACCCCAAGGCGTCTTGTGTGTCTTGTTAATTTTCCCCATGCTCTCCTGCACACCGCAACACACGTCGTGTATTGCCTTGGATATCTCTCAATTCTTTCAGATAGTATGATTATACTAATATGAACCTTTCCTCTAACCTAAAAAATAGCAAGCTTACTTTTAATTATTATATGATGATAGGGCGTATGAGAAAGGAACATGGCGTAGTCTAAGTAAAGGGAATGTACACCTCACTCTTTCCAAAGCGAACATATATTGATTAGGCTCAAATTATTTCATTATATTATCATTATTATTATAGTTTATCGTCATTTCGACATAATAAGCTCATTAGAAATATTTACAAAAATTAAAAACATATTAAAATCACCATAAGGGTTAAAAAAAAGGAAAAAGAAAACCTGCTTAAAAGAGCAGGTGTGTGCACTAGAATGAAAGGACAGAACAACATATTAAAATATATTTAAAATGTTAAAACAATCTCAATGCGAGATAGTTTTAATGTGAGACACAATAGGAGTGCAACTCAAATGGAATTGGCCTGGCATATACAACGGAGTAAATAAATAGCTCCAATCGCACTGTCACGTAGAAAGTAAAGAAGGTTAGATTTAAAATCTAGAGCATCGTGAATAGGGACATACTTGCGACAATCTAACAAAATAGGGTGCACAAACAGGGGAGGATCGCAAAGTTTACACACATAAAGTGGATTCCCTAACATTTAGGTCTAAAAGATGACTCTCAAACTCGCTTAAGGAAGGATATGAGGGGAAAAGAAGAAAGGAGAGAGAAGGAAGAAGAAAAGGAGATGAAAGCAAATATATATGTAGGATAGCATTTTCCTGCACGAGGTACGTCCTGTACAAAAGCCTCGCCTTTAAGTCTCCTCTCACGACAAGCAGGGGTTACTGCGAGACTCCCGCAGGGGGAGATGATAATCTTAACACCATTTAAGGTGAAGTGTGTGTGTGTGTGTGTGTCTAGGTTCCGGTGTTCAGGAATACCGGGTCACTCGAAACAGGGATATCGTTTATCATTATCCCAGGGCATATGTAAAATTAAATTCCCACGCCAGGTTAAGAGCGTTAAAATCCTATAAAGTGTTACAGGGGGCGGAAAGTTGTGCCGGTTATTTCTCTTGGTGACACGTTCGCCTCATGGTAGGTATAGGCAGCATACTATCTCCTCCATAGAAAGAGAGATACAGACAACGATAATTTGGAGATTAGAAACAATATTTATTGTATATATTACTACGTTAGATTATAGCCACACCTCCACTTGCCCAATCAAAGAATGGTTTTTAGGTACCATGAACATCTTACCCACGAAAAATCGAGTTATCAGCAATATGTAAGTGGATTTCCTTCAAACATTAGATCAACATCAGTTGGGCCAGCACGATTATTAAAGTATCGAAAAGAGACAGAAAGATTGACTGCATAGTGGCTGTTGGTATAATTATTCTTTTGGCTAACAATTTGGCTATAGGAGAGCTGAAATATCGGAGCCTAGCTGTATAGAATTCCTTGCATACCTAAGCATAAAGAATCTTCTTCAAACATGAAATCTCCAGGACTTTTTTTTGTTTCCTTCGAATTCGGACAGGCCAAAGACCATGCAGGTGACGCCGCGGTACTTAAAAACTCACGCGATGATTCGTGAACCTCCCATTCACAATCTGCACAGGTTGACTTACGACGCCATCAAAGCTTCATATGGCCAAACTCTTAACAAAAAAGAACAGCAGCGAGGGTTGGGAAGATAAGACCGGACCTCATTTATAAGGGCTGTAAACGCAAAGGTAAGAATATATGTATTCTTTTCTTGACCAGTTTTATTTGTGATAATACGATAGACTTTGGTGTTATACTGAGTGATAATTTCCTCTATGCCTAAGCAGTCGAGGTCCTAGCAAGTAAAGATTCCCTTGAAACAGTGATAAACCTGTGTGGTCCCACTTTATACTTTAAATTAGCCTACTTTCTCAAAAGTATCACTGATTACCATTTTGATCACCCTCTTAATATATTATTGAGTCTGAATCATAATCGTGACATCATGGTGTTTTCTTATAGAGACGTCTGATTTCGATGCGACATTGATCACTCTTTCAAGGATAAATGGTCCGACACGTTTGATGTTTTTGATGTTTTCATCACCCTCTAATCAAGACATCACCAAGAAGCGGAAAAGAAGCCTCATTAATTCCTGAATTTCAAGTAAATGCTTGCCTAAACGGTCTCACCCATTTCCGCTTATTGACATTACGGCCCTGTTAAAAGCTAGGTAGTGAGTTGTCAGAATTATTTGATTAAGGGTGCTAAAAGACAGTCAAGATTCAGCTTTGACAATGTGTTCAGCCATGCCATTTGAGAACACTCTGCAAAGTACTCGAATCGTAAACCCAGGGTGATTCCAGTTGGTTCTACCACATAAGGTCCTGTTAACTATCCAAACGGGGGCCTCCAATACGACGCAAGACATGAGAACCTTCAAATGAAGCATCGCCAGGAGAAAGGTCATCGCAGCAAGTGGATGGCAGAAAGTGCCAATTTTACCCCCGGAACCCTCATGAAAGCAATCAATCTTTTTTCAATTGTAACCGGTTGTCAGACTTATGTCTCTTCTACTAAAATATTGGTATCCAATAATGGTCCGAGGGATTTCGTGTTATGTTGCCAAGAATATCAAAGGAGGGGCTTGAAAGCATCTGCACATGATTATACGACATGTAAAGGAAAGAAAGAAACAAGGAATGAGAAATAAAAGGGAGAAGGAGGAAGTAAAAAAAAGTTTATAAGGTGAAATAAAATATATAGTAAATATTTGTCCTGCAGAAGTTGGTTCTGTGAAGAAGCGTTATGTCCCATCCCGCAGGGGACCATAAATCCAATCCAACACGAGAGTGACTCTTTTGGCAATTCTACAACTGATACGGCATTGCATTCATTTATAAAATTAATAAGTAACATATGCGGTACCCTTCACTGCTAGACCCGTAAGGATTTGGGATACGTTGGTAGAGTGAGGCTTCACTTAGATTAGTTTGCGTTCCGGTCGCCATGCGCCTGCCTCTGAAGAAGCTTTCGGCTCTACGGCCCCCGATTATGATGGGTAACGTTCACAGTGAGTCGGATCCTGGACGGTGCTAATTTTTTTTAGAAGCTCTAGTGATGTAAAGCAATCGCCGGTTGCTTCCCTCTCATGAGGGTAACCTATATTAGTTTTAAGGTTTAGAACATTATCGTTAGAATCACTTCCCTCCGATAAAGGGGGGTTAACATTGTATATTCTTCTGTATTTTTCCCCAGATAACGGGAATTGTAACATGTTGTTTACCTGATATTAAGAACCTTTGATGGTGTAAAAAGGCTTTGAATAGAAAAGTTTTATTTACCAGTGTTATTTTGAGGAGGTAGGCCTAGCATCACAAGGTAACTCAACTTAGTAAGGAAATATAATAACGGCTTTTTCAAATGTAAGTCTACACTAATTGATTTTAGTTGCCTTCAAATTTTAAATGAATAATATTAACACTATATAACGTTAAGTAAATGTTATATATTAAAATTTGATTTAGTTAAACATTGCAAAAGAACATTAATATATATTATATACATTTATTTTTATAATAAAAGGTAGTTTTTTATAAAGTCTTCCTAATGCTCACTATTTTTATAAGTTAGCTAATCTAGGTCTATTAATAAACTAAGCATTAAAACGATCCTTAGAATAAATACATCGCATGTTATAGACATCCTTATTTATAATTAACTTTTATTTTCTGTAACACTGTTACTGTACGTTGTACAGCCATTGTTTGTTGTATATTTTAGTGAATCAAATAACCAGTAAACGAAATCTCTTCAATAAACACAATTTATGGCTAATAGTTGCCTATCGGGGGTATACCAGTCACTTGTCGCTTGACAAGATATGTTTCTCTTTGTGAACAGGTCCATCCATAAGGACATAAAATAAAATAAATAAATTAGTATAATTAAATAATGTAAAAGGGTATTTCAAATGTATATTCTGACGGTATTAAACACCATTTATGCTCTGTATTTCCTTCAGAAACCTAAGATGACAACAATTTTACATATGCTTAGTGAGTTAACAGAAGCAAGGCCAGTGTAGCCTAGGTACTAATTCGACCATAGTAGCTTTTGTAACTTGTGAAACAGGACCTGGGTGTAAACGGGATAGTACCTGCCCTGTACCACGAAGTATTAACAATGCTTAGTTGATTTGTTTCTTCCTCACCTTTTCAGAAAAGTGTCTGGCGATTATGGTAGTCTCCCCGTCAAGTGACTTGCTGCGTCTTGATGCCTCATCTTCCTCGGGAAAGTCGTTCAAAGACATACGCCGCTCTTCCAGTGGAGAAGGAAGCGTCCTTCGAGCCCCTGACCTCGAGTCCGTGGCCGACGCGCTGCGCTGCGGGCCTATAGCACACGATAATTAACTTAAGATACAGCACTTAGAAAATACTTAAATGACAGTTTAATACTTTTGAGGTTTGTATATTAAAATTTAGACGAACCCGAAAATATAAATTAGCCATACAAAATCGTTTTACTGAACACTGTGGCGTTAATGTATTTGGTTCATTAAACCAAAGTAACCCATTAACTAGGCCCTAAAAGTGAACTTGTCAAGAGTGAATCAGTTATGTTATACTTGGCAATTTTTATGGTAGTTTGATCACTTTTTTATTTATTACCCATCAACTTCATAAAGTTAAAAAAAACTTGTCATCTGGCAGTCCCGCTAACGGGGACTTCCATTGATAGAGGTGAGATATGCCTCATGAGAATATGAACAAAAGGGAAGATTGATATTGAGTGTGCAGTGATCACGCTTGACTAGAGGTGGGAATGACAAATTGTAAGGCAATGTCGGACACAAGATAACCTAGATGATTTATATCAATGTGTTGTTTGGAGAAATAGCACCTTTCAGGCATGGTGCTAGGGGAGATGGGATGTGATGGGGCTTTTAGAATAACGTATGAACATATATTAGAGGTTGCGTATAAGGTACGAGTGAAGCATAAGCCATTTAGTTTCACTTCGCACTTTAATCTCCTCGTGATACCCTGGAGCGCTTGCACATTTGTGTTCGGTACGTATTTTATGTATCACACCAGATTAAAAATTATATTTGGAAACCATTCACTGATATTTATTTTATTAAATAAATCCTTTCCCTATGACAATATGCGATCCCTGAGATGGAGTTATTATTATTGATAATTTAAAGCATGTCAACATAATGTTTACTAGCGCCTTAATACAAACGAAAATATAGAATCATCCACCTTCCCTTCTCTATCTCCATCAGTGAGGGACCTGACATACATCCACACCACAAAGACATAGGGGTGGAGAGACACGTCTGGGAAATGTTTATAATCAGATGCTCCAAAGCGCTAATTATCAGTCTAGTAGAAGCTCAGGTTGCTTGTGTACCCCCAATCAAAGGTGAGAGTTCTTGATCTCTATCTCTTTCTCTCTGCTTCCACCCATCCATCTCACCGCAACTTATATGCCGAGATCCCTATAACTATCCTTGACCTTACCACGACTTATTTGTCAAAGTTCCTCCACCCATCCACTCCATTTCGATCTGTTTGCCAAGGTTCAATCACTCATTCACCCCACCGCGACTTGCTTAAAGAAGTACCTCCACCTAAACACCTCACGGCAATTTTTGGCCGTGGTGCTTCCACCTAACCACCTCTACCCATCCACCACCCCACGACTTGTTCGACGAGATTCCTCTAGCTATCCACCTAACCGAAACGTGTTTAGCAAAGACTCTCTGTACATATCCACCTCACCTTGTTGGTCATCAGTAATCCAACCCATTTGTTAGTTCCTACTCACCACCCCCATTTTGGGAGCAGCCCAACCAAAGAGATGCGTCAATAAGTAGCGATTTTTGACACCAACCATACCAGGTCAATCTGCAAAAAAAAATTCAGCTCCACAAAGTGGATCATCATTATTCTCCCGACCTTGAACCTCACCCTGGTATAGAAGAGAAGCGAAGAAAGAAGACCAAGGAAAGATATTGCAACATGAGAAATGTGAGGATATTGATCAAAAAATGAAAAAAAGTATACCATCAGGATCAAAATAAACTAAGGTCGCATATGTAACTTGGTTCCCGAGTTGGGTTTGGGCCTGTTCCCGGAGGTGTGCTCCTACGTGGTAGAAAGGACCTATAGAAAAGTGTCCCCTCCAGTACGTAATGGTAAGTAGAGGCTATTTAATTTTGATTATATCGGCAGTTTTACTTATAAATCATTTGGTAATTTTATAAATTATTAACCTAATATAAAATTTCACATTTATAACGTAATAGAGCTCAAAAACTATATTCGATGAGTAGACAAATTAGATATTTTCTAACATTTATAATTACAAAAGGGATAAGTTGTAATGCCATGACAAGGCTATGGAAATAATAATTGCCACTAAAGTATTAAATAATCGTTATTTTTTTTAACATTTTTACATTGTCACTTTCTTAAATTATAGTTTCAATAAAATTAAAAGATTAACATTGAGATTACATATATTAGGGCCTTTAAAGATATTAAGAACATGGTAAATTCCCCATAGGGGAGACGTAGTAATTCACCTGCAGAATATACAAGTGAATACACAATATACAATACCATAAATGATAAAAATTTAAAATACAAATTTACACTATGATTAACCCATCTGAGAACCTCCATAGGAGTGCTCAAATGTGCTCTTATTACAAATGAGTGATACACTTGCTAAAAGAAAACCACCGGTGTATCACTTCGATAAAAAGATAAAACAAACATATTAAAACAATATGTGAGTAAAAAGACAAAACTAACATGTTAATGTGTACTAAGATCGTTAAAAAGGTATCAATATGAGATAAAATTCAAATGAGTCACTTTATAAAAGTGACTCAAATGGCATTAAAAAGATCCGCCTAGCGTATAAAACAGAGTAAACAAATAACTTCATCCGCGCTATCGCGTACTAAAAGACATAGGTCACCTTTGAAATTAAGAGCCAGGCGGATAGGGGTATATTTACGACACTACGCCAAAATATGGTACACACTAAGGGGAGCATCGCAAAACTCACACTGGGGGTGGGTCCCCTCTCAATAAAAACCCATGGGTCAATGATGTGTGTCCGACCCGGAGCCTCGTCACGATGACCTCCTCTCTTCTAGACTTTCGTATAGAAGAGGGCCACCGCGATACACCGTCCCTGATGGACCACAGCTAGTTCTGAGCAGGGGTCGAGACCCACTGCTCGTGCCAGGTGCGTAAGACCCCACGGCGAACATACCCTTTAAATCTAAACACATGACATCCAGACCCGCCTCAGGAGGATGGCATGCTGCATCCTTGGCCGCCCGGTCCGCCAGTTCATATCCTGAAAGACCGGCGTGACCAGGAATCCAGCAAAAGGCCGGCTGCTTAAAGAATAAATTTTTAAAATTTGTTCATGAATCATCTGCACGAGGGGATTCCAGGAGTAGAAAGTGGACAATGCCAGCAGAGCACTCATTGCATCCGTGAAGATGAGAACTGAATGGTGACACGATAAACAAAACATAAAGATTTAAAAATGGCGTATAATTCAGCCGTAAAAACACTATATTCAATAGGTAAACCAAATTTATAATTGTTTCCCTTTACAACAAAGGCGCATCCCACAAAGGCTCCACACTTTGAACAATCCGCGGTGATGAGCTGAAAGCCCCGAAAGCGAGTGGAGAGGAGCACGTTAAGGGTCATCTCATATACGAGGTGTGGCTATTAAATAACCGGACTGATGCTGCTCCCAGCAAACTGCGAGCGTGCCGCGACATGTTTGAACATGACTTAAAATGCCAAGTGGTCAGACGGAGCAACGGGTTAACCTCAAGTTTCTTGTTAAACTAGGGAAAACTGCCACAGAAGCTTATGGAATGTTGAAAGAAGTCTACGGGTATGAATGTTTATCCCGCACATACGTTTTTGAGTGGTTTAAACGGTTTAAAGAATGGCGTGAAAGACCTAATATGATCGGCACCAAGGACGGCCCTCAACGTCAAAAACGGACGAAAACATTGAAAAAATTGGTAACTCAATCAGCGCTGATCGTCGTTTGAGTATCCGAGGGCTTGTTGAAATGACAGGGATCGACAAACATGCGGAAGGTTTGCGCAAAAATGGTGACGAAATTCCTCACTCCCGAGCAAAAGAAATCAAGATAGAACATTTGTACAGACACCCTAAACAACATCGCCACTGATCCAGATTTGTTAGACAAGGTGATTACTTGTGATGAATTGTGGTTTTTTTACTTACGATCCCGAAACAAAGAGGCAATCCATGCATTGGAAGAGCCCAACTCGCCAAGGCAAAAAGAAGCCAGGATGAGCAAATCTAAATTCAAAGCAATGATGATTGTCTTTTTCGAAATTCGTGGCATTGTCTACATTCACTGGGTACCCGAGGGTCAAACGGTCAATCAACATTTCTACATTGAGGTTCTGACGGGCCTACGTGAGCGTGTAAGAAGACGAAGTTCCAATTTGTGGAAGACAAAGTCCTGGATCCTTCACCAAGACAATGCACCAGCCCATTCTACCTTGTCTTTGAAAGCGTTCCTCGCAAAATACGGCATCACCGTGTTGGAACATCCACCGTACTCGCCCGACCTTGCCCCATGTGACTTTTTTCTATTTCCCAAGGTCAAATCGGGGCTGAAGGGGACAAGATTTGAAAGTGTGGAAGCGGTTAAAGCAAAAGCGACGGAGGTTCTAACCAGCTGACAGAAGAGGACTTCCAGCACTGCTTTAAATAATGGAAACGTCTTATGGAACGGTATAGGGATCGCCAAGGAGAGTACATTGAAGGCGATAAAACTTCTGCTGTAATTGGTGACGAATAAAAAGTGTTGTGACTTCAGTCCGGTTATTTAATAGGCATACCTCGTATAGCATTTGGAGTGGTCGCTTTGGTAAACTTGGCAAAATCAAAATGACTTTTCGGAAGGTGTATCTTCTAGGGGGAAACTCGACCTGGAGATGTGGGGATAGCATTTGGCAGGACTATTGCACACGTGTCGAAAACCGATAACATCCGGAAGATCCCAACCAGCCCTTCACTACGCCATTTGGTTTCATACAATACTCGATTGGGAGGATGGAACACAGGCCGGTGAGCCACATGCCTTGGCATGCAATGCAGTTTCGACGCGTAAGATAACAGGAGGTAGGACCGCCGGTAAGAGAGAAGGGCCTCACCGGCGTCAGTACAGATGCTGACGACTGGACTGGTACAAAAAGCACCAGTAGCCAGTCAAATGCCAGCATGATGGAGACTATCTAGCATCTTTAGTGACGAAGGTCTAGCTGAGCCATAAACAAAGCTGCCGTAATAACTTTTTGATCTCACCAAGGCCCTATAGAGGCGCATTAAGGTTTCCCTATCTGTACCCCAAGTGAGACCACTAACTACTTTTAGCAGATTCAATGCTTTGACACATCTCGCTTTCAGGTCTTTGATTTGTTATTTTAAAATCAAATAAAAGTCACAAGAACCTTAATATTCCTGAGACAGGTAAAACAACGTGATTAATTCAAATGTTTGGGACTGGCTGTATTCCGCGCTATCTGTGGTAATGGGACGACCATCGTTTTGGCTGCAGAAAAGCGAAAGCCATTACGCGATGCCCACGACCACAGACTGTTGACAGAGAGTTGACTCTGTCGTTCAGCTCTGTGGAGACTTGACGAAATGCCAAAAATTGAGTCGACATCCACAAAAAGGCATGAATGAACAGGTAAACGAAAGTTGTCCACAATGCTATTTATAGAAATATCGAACAACGTACAGCTCTAAATTCTACCGTTAGGCACCCCGTTATCCTGAGTAAAATCATCGGATAAGGTATTATTTACCTTTATCAAGAAGTGTCTATCTGACATAAAATATCTATAAAAACAGGGAGGTACCCTCGGAACCTCCAATTAAAAGGGTCTTTAAAATGCCGTACCACCAGGTGGTGTCATACGCCTTTTTCAAATCAAAGAAGACAGCCAAGAGGTGCTGTTTAAGGAGGAAGGCGTCACGAACTGCTGTCTCAAGGCGGACAAGATGATCAATAGACAATCGGTTACGGCGGAAACTACATTGCATATCAGATAGTAGATTGCGGGATTCTAAATACCTTATACATCTTTTGTGTATCATTTTCTCTAATATTTTTAATACACAACTAGTTAAGGCTATAGGTCTACAGCTAGATGGCCCTAATTTGTCCTTACCACTTTTATATATAGGGATAAAAGTTGCTTACTTCCATAGTGTTGGGAATTGACGAGATTTTCAAACACTATTATAGAGGTCTAACAGGAACGCCAGTCCAGCAGGGGGAAAATTCGCAACATTTTGTAATGAATCTCATCAGGGCCGGAATCCGTGGTTCCGACCTGGGACATGGCATAAGTAAGTTAATTTATGGTAAAGGGGGAGTTATAATCCTCCCCCAGACTTTGACCAAAATCAATAGTATATCGCTCGATGTTCCGCTTATGCACCGCGAACTCATTAGAGTAGCTCGCAGTGCTAGAAATAGCGGAAAACATCGATCCCAATACATTGGCGACCTCCACAGCAGAGGAGACAAGCGAAACGTTAGACAAGAGGGTGGGTATATTATTAATGGAACTTTTGCTACTACGTACTTTACGAATATTGTCCCAAATCTTAGTCGTGGGAGTGAAAATTGTAATGGTAGAAATAAACTGTCTCCAAGACTCTCTTCTGCTTTCTCGAATGACACGTTGAACACAAGCACGTATCATCCAGAGCGTGGATAAATTATATAAATAGGTCCTCTAGGCAATCGTTGAAACACGTTCAACTGGTGGGAGGTAGATGCAACACACACTCACTTCCATAGCAAGGGATATTCGGACATTGATTACTTGTTGATCAGATACGATATTAATATGTTTGTGATATATATTGCTTCGTGCGAGTATAGCCACACCTCCACTAGCCCGATCAAGAAATGCCTGTTGGTTCGATATACATCGTACCCACGTAACATCGGGTTGTCAGTTAGGTGGAAGTGGGTCTCCTGCAAACACAAGATGGGAGGATGCAGGGCTGAAATCAGTTGTTTAATTTCCTCTACACGAGCATAAAAACCCCTACAATTCCATTGGTGTAGCGACATACTTTATTAATATCAAATTTAATTATCCTCGCAATCCATAGCACTATCTCTTAAAAATAAAAATTGAGGGAGAATATACTGCGGGAGTATTCTAAGAGCTTTCCAGCAGGAGACTTCTACACAATTAATAAATACAAAATTACGGATGGAATCATTTCATTATATGGAAGAATTGAATTCCAAAGATTGAAACTTAAGTACCTTAATTTTTGATTTTTTTATGAAACCCTTAGATTTAGAGAAAGATGTTTTTTTATACCAAAATGCGTCACTATAATGAAAGTTTCAAGACAAAAAAATTAAATCGGATAACTTTAAGCTGAGATACAATACAATCCAGGATTCCACTGGAATCACCCATAAATCTGAATTTCTGTTTTGATGAGCATTTTCTGAGGAAAATTTAGGTCAAAATGAGACTTAACCTATGTAACATCAATGGAAATACTATGCAATTGTCTTTTTCTTACATTTTTGGTCTAAAATTAATATTGTCCACCATAAAAAAAAATATTGAATGGATAAAAACGTTTTTAGAATATTAGAGTTTAATTTTTTTAAAGAACGTTTCGGAACCATTATTGTTTATGAAAAAGATATGAATAAAAAGTTGTTTGTTAAAAATTGTTTTAAAACAAACAAAAAATTAAATCAGGATTATCCCTTTTAAGCAGGGTGAAAGTGGAATTTAGCAGCCATTTTCAAATATGGCGGCACAAAGTAGATTCTGCCTACGCCTACAACGCTTGAAATTACTAATTAGCTTTAAATTACAATCTCACAAAATTTTGCGTTTGCCTATAAAATGTAAAATTTTGTACTTAATCCTCATGAATATAAGTCTTAAATTGTTATTGGACTAATAAATAAAGTTAAATAAAAATATCTGTAGCCACACAAGTATGATGTACATTTTTATTTAGGGTATTGAGGTTATTTGACGTGCAATCGAGTTTTTTATTTGTTTGTTTTTTTATCACTATGCCTCATCACCCATTAATTACGCTAATGTGTTAAAGATGAGACAAACCAAATATATATGAAATGTGTGTAGAGTGATAATAGAAAACCACCTTCAATACGAGCTACCAGGATTCGAAACCTAATCTCCCCGTCAGTCCACTCTTGCGAGAGAGACGTCTTGGGATCATTCGGCCAGAGAGCAGGTAGCATTCTAGTTATAAATTAAATAAGAATCATATAAAACTCACAACCAGCCATTGTTGTGTACTTTAAACATCACTATGAAATGTACCCCCGCCCCCCCATACGAAATAACTCACCGAGTAGATGTTATACCGACAAAGCTAGAGTATATGGCGGGTTTTTTTTAAACCAATTTTACTCATTGAACAACCATCATTTTATAAATTCTGTTATTGCTTCCTATGGAGATGATCTGAGAGTGATCAAGAATGTCCGCAAGTAGCCAACTGGTAGTCGTTGAGACAATAAACAGTAGCGGCAGGAGGAATGTAAACAGTGAAGTTACGATGAGGACGAACCAGCGTTATACGACCTCTAATAAAACTATAAGATGATGCGCACGAGCACGTGGCAACGTCTTGCGCCAGACGGCCGCATTCTACCGAGCTTATCACGAACCATTTATACGACCGCTAATAAAACTATAAGATGATGCGCACGAGCACGTGGCAACGTCTTGCGCAAGACGGCCGCATTCTACCGAGCTTATCACGAACCATCGCATGGAGGCGACTTTACAACTACAGAGATTCCTGGTTTGACACTATATGATGTATAGTCTACCTTGATTTTATTCCCGGTTTGACATTATATTAACTATAATGTGGTTTTATACTATGTTTGACATTATAATATTAACTAACTATAACTTGATTGTATTACAAACTAACTGGTGTACCTGTTATTCTCAAGGGGAATCTATCAAGNTTTTAAAGGGGAAACTATCGAATGGTTTTTGGAAAACCCCCCCCCCCCCCAAATACCACGAATTACCAACCGTTCGGGTTACACGTCTATGTACTAATTATAACTACGCTGCTGTGTTAGGGATGAGTTAAGGTTGAATTTTAGAGGGAGTGTACCAGCATTTGCATGGAGTGAGAGTGTAAAACCATTTAAGTAAAAAACTTTGTACAGCCGGCCGGATTTCAAACCCTGAAATCTGTCATCGGCAGTCCAGTATATTGCAAGAGCGACGCCTTAGAACATGAGGCCACCGAATTGGGTTATTTAAAATTTAAACACAAATATAAACTACGGGAAATATAAACTATCCCCTAGTTATTGAGTTTATTTGCTTGGTTAGTATTCACATGACGTGGTAGAAGTTGTCTTTTGGCAAATGTAGTTTTGACGTTTAACTGAAAGTAGGCCTAATATTAATGAATTTTTGTTATGTTTCTAAATGTTGAAAGGAAAGACTGATTAATTTACAAACAAATGTGTTATAAGCTATCGGAAATTTTCGGAAATAAAAATCTTAAGAGCGATCTCTGTGTCTGTCGGGCGTATTGATAAGTTATGTTTTTATTTTTATTTAGCACCACATCTTACTACCCTACCCGTTCGGGTTCTTCACTTACGTACTAATTACGCTAATGGGTTTAGGAATTGGGAAGGTTGAATATAGAGGAAGTGAGCTTGCATTTGCGCGTAGTGGAAAATCATTTTATAAAAAAAAAAGTTCACCCGAGCGAGATTCGAACCTATATCTCCACCTCCTCAGCAGTCAAACACGATACTAAACTAGCGCATTAGCTAACTACTCCAAAGAGGCGAGTTTGAGTGGTTTTTACTACCTGTCAGGATATCCCATGAACATCCAATGATAGATTGTAGGTGCGTACAAGTTACAAGCTTCAAAATGTATTCTTTCCTGGTGCACTAGTATTCGAACAGCCAAGTGTCGGGCCTTTACATTCAAATCCTGAGTAGCAGTCCCTCTCGTGCATATCAGATCAGATCACACATCCGGTCTGCCCTTTCTATGACACCATATTTGTCCATGTTTACGTAAGTTTAAATATGCAAACATTATCTGCCGAGCAACATAAGTAACTTATCTATAGACCTACTCACTTCATTGTTCCCATCTTACATTAATGGATCCAACAACAGCCAAACATGATCGATTGTGGCCTTTTTGCTATTACGCCTTTGCAATTAATTAGCAAATAGCAAAGATCCTACACATTAAGACTTAGGTGATTTCTCATCATCCCGATTATAACCTTCTCCCCCCCCCCTCCATGCTATTTGCTCTAAGAAGAATAAAAGATAGTTAAAGTAGGGGGAGGACTTAAAAGGAAGTAGGACAAAACAACAGAAAAAATATCGGTGGGTTGTCTAAAGAGCGTTTAAGAAAAAAGACCGATCAAATGAAAAAAATGGCAGAACGTGTTAGAGAAATCCAAGCTAAAAAAAAAATTGAAACATGAATTACAAGATCTTAAATACCACGCTATCAAATGCGCAACAGACACTAAACAAGTTAAAAAAAAGTTTGTCAAAACTTAACGAATATGACAAAAATAAACGCGCAGATCAAACAACCGAGACACGACAAAACTAAACGCGCAAATGAAAGCACACACGAAATAAAAGCACGTTTATTAAAACTTAGCCAAAACGTCAAAAACAAACATGAAAACGAAACCATATTTCAAAAAGTCAAACGTCAAATTAAAAATAGAATTGAAAAGAAAATACCAATTAAGATAGGGAGCTCACCTCAACATAGAAATCGTTTAGTGAAGAAAGAAAAATATAGTGGAAGACTTAACAAGAGGAAATCAATTAATTTGAATTCTGAACAGAAAAAACAAGATCATTACAGTGAGAGGGGGGAGGGGATGATAATTAAAATAAGTGTTAATTTTGTGAATCGAAAAATGTTCTAAGTGAGAGATTTCAAGATAAAAAGTTCACCAACTGCTGTCATAAAGGGAAAGTTAATTTGAGAAGCCAGTCGTCGCACCTTTAGACGCGAATTATTTAAAGATTTTATGGCTGAAAACCATCCTGATTCTAAAGATTTCATGGAAAACATATGCCGTAAGTTATAAAAATAAATCTATTAGAATATTTTTGTTTCTCTCGTTAAATTAATATACATAGCTGGGTATATTTTGTCAACAAAATACAATGTAAATCAAAGTTTAAAATAATAAAACATAATGAACCTTTTGAATATGTTATTGTAATAAATATATATTAAAATAACATATTCAAAAGGTTCATTATGTTTTATTATTTTACTCTTTGATTTACATTGTTTTCTTCAATAAAATAAGAATGGCGTTATACGTAAAGCTAGTTTAATGACAGTGCGGTCTACTCGCGTGTTTATTTTTGAAACGGGATTTCACTACTACAGAAGATTATGATTTCTACAATGTGTGAGTACTAACGTATAGCCCAAACGGGTAGTAAGACGTGATGCTAAAAAAAAAGTATTAAGGGTGGTTATGAGGATTTTTAAAAATCACTAAGCTTGACGTAGAATATTAAAATAAACACACACAAACAACAATAATTATATAAAATATGAACTATCGATATAAAAATATATGAAAGAAACAATAAACTGAGGTGGAAAAAGTTTGATTCGACCAATTTTAATTTTGAAACTTCTTAACCACAATCATTCATTTATCTCTTCATAAAAATCGACCAATTGTATTAGTCACTACCGTGTAGAATGGAAATTTGCAAACACACACTATTCAATTTTTATAGCCAACACTTAGCGATGTTTGGTAAACTTTTAAAGTGTGTTTTTAAAAAGTGTTGCTGTTGACATGCGCCCAAAGTGTTTCCAGTGACCAAATATTTGAAATAGTTGTTTAATTTTACCCATGAGCATTGCGGGACAATAGTAGCTATTAATAGCAAGCAGAGAACGGCTTTCTGTCCTCGTGCCAATACAAGGCTGTGAGATCACACTACGGTTTAGTTTCATATTTTATCAAACTAATTAAATCGTAAATAATTATTATATCAATTTGGGTGTGTTCGATTAGGAAGCTTTAGTACAGAAACACTTTAGTTAATATATTTAAATATTGAGCTATGATTAGAATAATAGATTAGGGGTATTTATTTATACACAAATATAAAATACAGTTTATAACAAGCTGTATCTATTCTATATAGTGACCCGGTTTAGCAGCGGCATTAGGAGGTCAGGGTTAGATACCAAACGAATGTATAAGAGATGGATTAATTAATTGATTAATTGCCATTCTCTATTCAATAAAACGCAGGGGCAGGCCCTTAAATCTAGACCTTTATATTGTTTGTGTTTGAATTTGTTAATTAGTGCAAGATTCGGGGAAATCATAACACCTATATATCCAGTACTTTATAATATAAAATTTCTATCGATATTCCTTCCAATCGTTTATAACTTAATTAGGTGGTAGATTAACGTGGTTGTGGTCAAGGGATCTAAGTGAAACACTCGCATTGCACCCAAATAATGTAAACGGGAAGGTCAGGGTTCAATTCTCGTCTAGGATTACTGGTATGATTTTATCCTAAATTGTTTTCTAGACCCTAACTTACCCACATACAAGGGGTGATGCATTTCCTCAAAGCATATATTTATCATCCCTGCCAGGTTAGATTGAGCCGTTAATAGTTTTACTGTTGAATCAGCACTATTCGCTGCTGTATCCACTTAAATTAGTTAAATTTAATGTAAACAATAGTGCGATTTAAAAAAATTCTAATAACAATCCAATATATCAAAACATTTCCCCCCTTTTTTATTCAGTTTATTAACGTTGTGCCCCTTAAACTTTTGGAACATAAGCCCACATTTTGGATCGTATCTTCTTTGGTATCACATATACACACATGTTACTCTTGATATAGTTTATTTTATCTTTCATATAAGATAAAAATAATAGGTTTAGGACTAAGATGACAAATTATACAAATTTAACTTTAAAAAATCTTCCTTTTTAAAATAAAAAACTGCAATTAGTTAATACTTTTCATTTGTTTTGTATAATTTTTCAGGGTAATTGCATTAGATTCTGGCTTATTACATATTTTTATCTTTTTGATACTGATAAACAAACATTTTGAAACCTTTTCTCTTTGTTTACGGGTTTCTTAATATGTTGATAGCCACAGAATAAAATTGAATTTGAGAGGGGTTTGATTTGTGAATACCTCATTGAAGAAAGTGAGGAGGTCCCTACACTCACAGCTAAAGGAGTATAGTCCAGTAAGTTGGTATTCTTACCTGGAGATTTTTTGAGAAGTTCTGATTTTTTGTTTCTTTATGTTTTTTCGGGGTGATCATTGTGAATTTCCACTTTGCCACCTCGAAAATTTTCGGGAAACACTTTAAAAAATATAAAAAAACAGCAACAAACTTGATATTTTTAGTTTTTTTTATTTATAACATGAAAAATACGCACTTTTACAGAAAAAATAGTTTAGGTGCAAGTGCGCGCTGAAATAGTTTGTATATGTTTCCCTCGCCTCGTATTCATCTCTCTTTTTTTCCCGCCCTCTCCCACGCATTTATAAAACAGGTTTGGTAGGTGTGGAACTACGTTTCCACCGTCTGTCCTTGAAACTCCTTTGTCCAAGTATCCCTTCGACCCTTCCATCCGACCCTCTCAACCCCTGTCACTTTGTTTGAGGGGCGAGCGATTCAGTTCAGTTCGGATTCAGACTACGTAGCGGCTGTAATGTCTCTTCGGGTGTGTTTTATTAGCGGTAGTGTTTTGGGGGATGGAAGTAAAATGACAGTAGTGAAAAAAAAAAAAGTTTGAAGACATTTGATATTCCGTGAGATTCGCAGCCCAGCAGCCGACCGAGGAGGACTACTAGCGACTGAATCTACAACTACGAATGGAGCCGACGGTCAAGAAGAAGAAGAAGGGAGTTGGCGTTGGGGTCG
>CABFOW010007860.1:9332-21303 GCA_902141385.1 Timema californicum | reverse complement strand
CCAGTCAGGTGTTTTGCGGGTGATTTTTTTTTTCTAAAATGGTTTTCCAATCTTCCTCCACAAAAATGTGGGTACATTTCCTCTCAACTAAACCTTCCTCATCATTAACACATTAGCTTGATTAGTAAATATGCCTCCAGCCCGAATTAATATTAAGACGTGGAGGGGGTGATTGGGTGAGGGTGGGAGGATGTCAATATCATGACCGTTTAGCCAGTATATTAGTATACTAGATAGACAATTACACTAGAACCAGAAAACGTATCAAAGTGTGGTTTTATTAATTATTCACTTGACTGCAGCTGAATTGGTGTCAGTTAAATAGTTTTTAAATTTTAAAATATATATTTTTCAATCTAGTTTTTGTGTGTGTGTTCCACTATTATAGTAGTTGTTGAGCGCTGTGACCGCCATACAACGCCACAACTGGTGCTAGCGTGGACAGAATCAACATATACTAGAAATCACTCTTGCTTTATCCTTCAATTATATAGGTTTACCAGTGATTTCAATGAGCAAATATGGTTTAACATGACTCTTACTCCAACCTCCAGTTTTTTAGGTTGAATGTTTGTTTATTGTAATCATGCTATTATTAACTTGATAGACTACTAAACATATTTCTACTACTTATAAAACAAAGTGTTGGGCTACATATCCACTGCCCAAGATTTCTGAAAGCACTTAACTAATTGCGATACAGTTTTTTTATATATATTATGTAAATTTATATTGGGATGATTTTAGGATACTGATAAAATGAATTAAATCAAATAAAATTGATGTTTTTTTTCACTTTTTTATTTCGCACGATTAAGCATCCCCGAAACTATATAAAATTAGAACGTTCAACATCCAACTGCCCACTTATTTATAGTTCCTTGCTGTACAATCCTGAGATAGCTATGGCAATCACAAAACAATTATGCTAGTTAAAGTATTAATATAAATGGGAAAATGAGGCAAAATTCTACCTTATCTGTGTATACAAACGCAAAACATTAACAATGCAATATTTACCTCAGCATGACCAGAAACTGATATAAACGAAGAAATAGACATCGTTTAAAATATATTTAGGAAAAAAGAGCATCACAGTTCCCCAAGCTATGTCACCATAGTTTATTTATTGTAATTGCTATGTCGCTGCTACATAGGAGCTAATTTATCCTTAGATTTTTATCTTTGTTATCGAAATGCTAATGGATAATATTTAAGTTAATCTTTAGTTTTTGTATTCGTTTATTCTATATTTTTTCGTCTGAAAATATGAATTAAATTTTTTTACCATATCAAGAATTTTTTCTACTAGACATTTTTTTCACTCTATTTTAAAATTCTAAACTTTCAAGCTTCATATTCATAAATCTACTCTATTGCGAGAGAAGTGCCCTAGACCATGCGGCCACTGAAGCGGATGGGAAGATCTATTGAGTTACATTCATGCCAAAACTTATTTTAATTCACACACAAAAAAAAGTTTTATATTAGTTTTAAGGATCTTGAGGAGACCCTTCTTTCCCATTTAATGCTCCTTAATCTTAAATGTAATAGTTTTTGGGGTGGTTCTTTACCCACCTGACAAATAACTTTAGTCTACCACACTGAAAAGTAAATTGTTATTTTAGTTTTGATAGTTTTTAAACCCTTCATTTCATTAGCCCCCTTTATTAATAGTAAATATTTAATACTTATTTTGTCATTAGAGTAATTCCACTACATTTCCGGAAAATTAAAATTTTCTGCTACGCCTCAAAGGTTTTTATTTTGTTTGTTTTTACTTAACTTATCCTCAGCCGCCTCCTTCGCAATTGTCCCTATTTAAAATCTTCAATCTATTAATGTTAGTTGGCGGGATCTTACCAAATTTCATTTTTATACCGCTCACGAATGTAACTGTTTCACCTTCACTCCCAATTTAAAAAAATCATACCTAGAAATTTTGAATTTTAAGACAAACATGGTAATCTGGAGTCGTCCTTTTACATGCCTGTCAACTTTAGATTTTATACCTCATTTAAAAGTTTGTTATTCCCTGTTTATTGCTCTCCCCCTGCCTGTTTCCCAAAGTATCCAATCAAAAATTTAATATTTTGGGCCCTTAGTATTTATTTGGAGTGGTATTTTACATGCCTGCCAAATTTATGTTTTATACCACAGTAAAGAATAGTTGTTTACGATTAGTTTTTGAAACTTTGAACCCCTCACCATCTTTTCTCCAATTCACTTCTATAAATTTTTAATTTCAATATTTATTTAGTTATCTGCAATTGTTTTTCTACTTGTCTGCCAAAGTTTTATTTTATACTTCATCTAAAAAGTATTTTTCTAATTATAGATTCCCCATTTCACAGAGCCACATTTTAAAATTTCCTAATTTTATATATTTTATCTAAATGGGGCAATCCCACTACTTTCGTTCAAAGCTTGATTTCAATTTTACAGGCACAGGGCTGGTGGAAATACGGTGATAAGTAAGCCAGTGATTCCCACAACTTTTTGCCCTCTCCACTCTTTCAGGAGATGGAATTTTTTAAAACCTTCAAAAAGTTTTACCTAATATTTAAAAGAACCATCATTTTAAATGTCAAGGTTCTCTGTCCGCTTGTTTAAAGGAAACATTGGCTTAATTTGAAAAAAATTCAACCCTCATTTTTTACCCCATAGAGGTGAAAATTTCTCAAAACCCTGTATTATCTATTGCCTTGGTCTTTAAATAAACCTTCACACAAAATTTCAAGTTTACAGGCTCAGGGGATGGAAAATAACACATTGGCTTTAATGGTTATCATTTTTGAAAGCTTTAAATAAAGGGCGGGACTTTTTATTATTAAAATACCTTATAAAAATTTCCATTATAATACGAATAAAACAAATAAAAATATTATTGTGTTATACCTACAGAAATAGACACATAAAATATACTTAAAATCTTGAATAGTATATTTTATGCCATTAATTAACCATTAAAATACTAAATAAAGAAATTACATTTGCATAATTTAACTAGATATTAATTTACTTACAATATTCACCATGTATCACAAATATCTAGGTAACATTAATACATTTTAATCGTCATTCAGGAATAGAAGTTTGCTCTAGTCAATTAAACATCGAGTTCCATATGTTTGTTTGCGATGTGGAGCAGTGTCATTGTAGCAGGATATTAGCCAAGTCGTGTGGTGAGGGCGTGGCCCAACTGTCCCTTCTCTTTATCAACCCCCGTTACCCCCCGAAAACACCCCTTAGTCGCGGAACAAAGAATAGTGGAAGTACCTGCCACCTTCGAACGTTTTCCGTAGCGCTGTGAAGACTATATTAACAAAAATTAGTTCGTCAGAACTAATTTGTTTGTTTTTCCCATCGCGTCTTAATACAGATTTGGACTACACTCATTTTAACCATGCTAGTGGTATAGGTATTTAAAAGGTATATTTTAGAGAAAATGTACCCTCATTTGTGTGGAGGTAATGGGGAAAATCATTTTGAAAAAAAACACCCTCAGTACACCCGACCGAAATTTGAATTTTTATCTCCACGTCATCAGCAGTCTATTCTACTGCTAGAGTAGCGCCTTTGACCATGCGGCCACCGAGGCGGGCGATTTTTTATTTCAAATTGAGACACACCATAATATTACTATACATACGTGCTACTGATTGATAGGTGTGTGTGAAGATTCGGAAGGTTGATGGTCACATTACTTTCGACTCGACTTATACACCCACAATAATCTTCGGATCTTTGAAACGTCTCGAAGGAAGAATAAAACTGCCATAGATTATAAACCTATTTGAAATATCTCGTTAAATATAACATATTTAAACATAAATATACTTTTATAACAGCTACCAAACAATTTTAACACCAACTAGGCAACTGGTGATTAAATAGCATCTCTAACGTAACCATCGTTATTTTCATTTATTTATTTGAAGTATTACTGAACCGACTGATTAAATTAGCACCCGACTTATGAGCAAACTTAAATTTAGAACAGACACAACATCCAGCCCCCAGCCGTTATTTCATTACCGTGAAAGGGGAAACCCACATTTCACCTATTATGAAGTTTTTGTCCACGCCTGTAATCAAACCCGGGACCCTTAGCCCAGTAGACATACACGTTACCAACTTAGTTAAGGTGCCGGACAGCATAGATAGATCTGGTAGTTCAGTAAAAGAAAATATTATAGAATTTTATATTCAGTATCCCCAACATTATTTTGTTCAAAAGAGAAATACCTGATCAATTGAACGAACTGAAAGTAGGCCTAAGTGATATGAAGCCAAGAAAATACAATATATACATATTTTCTTTGGAATGTCTTCCTCGCCCTCGTTCAATTTATAACACACGTATTCAATATTTAGTCCTTGATATTCTATCTGACGAATATGCAAGTGGCTTTTTGACACAGATTGAAAATATGTAAGTAGAGAAAAACAATTCAAGATATGATAGGGTGTGCTTTGTTTTTACCTCTATACCTGATTTTTCACCTGTATGCATTTAATGAACAATTTAAATTAAACATTAATTATGTGAAATACAGAAAACCTTAACTCTTACTTATACTTCGGCTTCGACTTTGCTTCGGATGTTTCTAGCTTCTAGGGTGTTGGACTAGTTAACCTTCTGTAACTGGCACTGTTGCGTTTTCGCAGAAGCAGCTTCCCCCCCCCCCCCCCCCGCCTACACACACACCCACAATGGCACTAATCTTGACGTGATACGTCTGGTTCATTGCCGCCGTATGTTTACGTTGCATAGTTCGTGCAAATTCTATAGTGTTCCTAATGTATATCACGAATTGAAGGAAAGAAATCAAGGAAGGAAAGCATTTTTTCAGCAAAAATGTAAGTAAAACTGCAGCAAAACTGTTGATAGAGAAAGTATGAGTGAACAAAATTTTGTAATAAAAAAAAATTATGCTCTATAATGTTTTGCTATATTTTTACTTTCTCGCTATCTTACAGGTAGAGAAATTATTGTGATCGTCAAAAAAGTCAAACTCAAGATTTTGATGAATGTCGGCGTTTCATGACTCCCCGAAAACTAAAAAGGATTTTTTGCAATGCAGTCTGTCTATGTATCTATCTAACCTAAATTAAGAGCAGTTTACTACTAAAGAGTGAAGAGCGAAAAATTCTACTTTCTCAAAATCGGTGATAACGATTTTGATTAAAATTCGTATATAGGCATTGATTAAGTTTATAAACAAAATGGCTAATTTTTCTATGAAAATTACTTTAAGGGTACTTAACAGAAGCGGAAATTTCTATATCTCCTCAACTATTTGAAATACTAAATAACTTATCATTGTAAAATTGTAGTACTATTTAAAATAAAAAACATTTATTTGAAATATATGTTTATAAAAATGATAGCTTATGAGATATTGGCAAATATATTAATACAATTTTGTGAGATTTAGTTGTACAGAGATAATACTTAAATTTAACTCAATAATTCTCTAATGTCATAAAGTAAACAAATATGTAAGTCTCTCAAAAAGTTGATGCTCTTTTTTCTTTAACCTCTTAGGGGAAATGTTTGTACAGCAATGGTTTATCTCTATTATTTTAGAGTCAATATTTACCTATTTTATTGGTCAACATTTATAAATGAGGAATTTAATAGCAATGCGATAACCATAAGATGTGTAAGCTTTAATAAAATGTCGAAATTTTTAACCAGAAGTCGAAATTTTAATACGAAATGTTGACTCTTGTGGACCCAATATCTATCTTTTTTATTGGTCCAAATTTACAAATGAGGACTTTAATTCTTTAAAAATACAATCATATAATATAAAAACGGGGGCAAAATAAATGTTTTACGTAAGTCTAGCGTAATTTGTGAGTTTTCTAGTGTATATTATTTCGTTTCACATATATTACGAGTTTTGAGTAAATATTTCAATTTTTAAACAATGGAGTGAGAAAGTCAGTACGGGGCTCCGTACCATTAATTTTTCTAATAATATTCTATGTTTTTGTAGCAGTTTAACATTATTTTAATTTTCTTTGGTTTTTAATAAGATTTATAAAATACCCAATATTATTCAAATATGTATTCAATAATATAGCTTCAATAGTAGTAGTAATAATAATAACAATAATAATAATATGTATTAAAGTATGTATTTTTAATTTGATTTAGATCACTATAGGGTGTTGCAAAAATAGAACGGCGCTTGTCCTCACGTTATTTTTTTTAGCCAGTCCCCGAAGGTTAATAATTATTTATTTATGTATTACTGTAGTACACTTTAAACGAGGATTATTAACAAGTTTATGTAAGGGATGAAGGTGGGGATGATTGTTTAGAAAAAGTGCAACCACATTAACTCGAAGCGCTGACGGGAAAACTACAATAAAATTCATGTGTGAGATTTAGTCTAACGCGAGTCGTGGGCCTTAATGCATATAGTAATCAGTTTAATTGTACAATTAGATCATATTGGTCAAAACTATGCATCAGCAAACATATTAAGGTAATTCGACCATCAAACTTTACTTCCAAATTTTAACAAGTGTATAATTATAAGCTAAAAATGGTGATTAGATGATTAAAATTCATTACAGTTTACGAGTTTTAAGGGGTCAAACTTGTTATTTTAGGTTTGTTTGAGTACCATTGTAAGATGGTATGGAGGGGACGCAAGAAAAGGTAACTGTTTTTGTAGTTTTTATGAAAAACATTTTTTTGTCTAAAATAAATAAAATATTTCCCCAGTAGAAACACAGAGTTTAAGTTTCTTCACATGGTGATATCAACATTTGTTGAATATCTATCATGAGCATAGCGGAATTATATGACAAACACTTTAAATGAAGAGGAAAAGTTATCATTAAAATTCCAGGACACCCTTAGCAGATATTCAACAATTGTTGATTGTTGATATCACCGTGTGAATAAAATTAAACTATATGTTTATACTGGAGCAATATTTTATTTATTTTGTGCAATAAAATATGTTGCCATAAAAACTGCAGAATCACTCTCTTTTTCTCTCATCCCCTTCCACCCCGCCTTCAGGCAAAGTAATTAATGTATGGGGCTGAAATTTATTATAACTATATATACATGAGTTGTACAGAATTAAATATTTATAGTATTAATATTAAGATCAAATCGCGTGGGCCCTGTGCGGCATCGCCGTTTGCACACCCCTAAGCATGGCTGTATTATACTAATTGAATCATTATGTCATATCATTCAAAATTGAACATTTAATTTTAATATAGAATTAAATTAATAAAAATTATATAACATTAATAATAAATTATAACATCCTCTATTATACTGACAAATTTTAAGCCTATGAAATTTTAAAATCACATAGAAATATAATTAATCTGGTATTAAGTAAAACAGTTACTCGTGGCCCACACGAGCTCACGTGGTCTAAGGCGGTAGGCTCGTAATATACTGAATTGAAGCCAATGGGTAGGTCGAGGTGCTAATTCCGACCAGAGGCGCTGAGTATGACTTTCTACGTGTGATTTGCTACTGTGATTTACCTATCTCTCTCCCCGCTGATATGGATTACCTTTCTTTAACATACATATCCCTGAGCTTTAGAATAAGTCATTAATGTGCTTGGTATTAAAAATATTAATAGTAAACTAAATAAAAATAATTTGAACATATAAAATATAAACAAATAATAATTACAATAAAATTACCCATCTTCATGGTGCTAACAAAGATAGTTAGACCTTTTACAGTTCAATTTTCATATAAAGAATCTTATCTGAGAACCGTAAAAGTTGCATGATCTACTTTCACTTATTCATACGTCAAGTCAAGTGATGTGCAACCGTCACTTTTGATAAATATTATCAATACTTGTAAAAACAACACAAATAAAATATTAAAATGCTATAAGCTAAGACCACAAAAAATATATTTGTAATTTCTAAATGGCCTCTCCAATGACAATTTTAGTATACAGCTAACTCCCGATTATCCACGCTAATGGAGGGGACGAGTGCCGCGGATAACCCGAAACCACGGATAATCCGCACAGTTAGTAAAACAAGAGATCATAGCACATTCGACTCAAACTTAGTACTCACCTATCGTGATTGCGTTTGTGAACACATTATATTCACGCACTAAGATAATTAAAAAACGCACACTCTAAATAGACACATCACTTAAAAAGTTTGTATTAGTATTCTGCTTCATTGCGGCTTCTTCCTTTTTCCTTATCCCGCGATGTATTGTCCATAACATCATTTTGTCAGATGGAGAGTGTCATCTTCTTGTTCCTAAATAATTTAGCAGGCTATGAGTCTATTCCAGTGCAGTTCCCATTGAATAGACTGTTTTGCCTCTCTGGCCATTATCTCTTTCTTAGGGATACTGAGTACAACAATCGGTAACCCTGTATTCTCCCTTAACGTGGGGTTTTTCAGAAACGCTTCCCCTACTTTTGGCGATGCCGTGATTTAAGCCGCACAGCAGATCATTCACCAACGGATAATCGAGTTTACTGTATAAAAAATTGTTCTACTCTTCATAAGGAATTCATGCTCTTGGGCCAAGGTGTGTTGTGTTAGGTATAATGCCATAGTTTGATATTTAGTTTGTAACTTATGTTCTAATACAATCTCTTTGTTTAGAGATTGAATAAAAAAAATCATGTTATTAACAAATGTTTTCATCTTTGAAGTCACACATTCCACCTAAAATTCCGGATCACTGGCGGCCTAGAAAAGATAATATCCTTCCCCTGTTGTTAATCCGTGGATTGAACACCTTCCCCCTTCCACCTCCTCATAACAAGGACACTATGTTACAGGAGACGGATAAGGGGTTTGTACGCTAAATCTGGTCATTATGAACCCGGTTAGCAAGCTATTAAGATCACAAACATTTCTAGAAAAGTAAAGTTCACATGTTTACTAGCTGTTGTTTTTTTGAGTGTAGCCATCATTAACCTAATTAATAAGTTTGAATGTATTTTCTTTAATTAAATACAAATTAATTTTTTGTATGTCCTTTTCAAATGGAGTCTCATGTAATAATTTTTGTCCTCCTCTCCCCCTTTTACATTCTAATAACAATACTGGCAATCAACTATTCAAACTCTCTAACCTAAAGAGACGGGATACTGATTGTGAATTTTAAGTGAGTGCACTCGCCTGGAGGTAAAACGAAAAATTAAATTGGAAGGAAAGCCTCCCCCAGTCGTATTATAAATACCCCTATTTTCCTTTGAGTGGAAATATCTGACACTATATCTACTTTCATGTATTCATAAATCAATTAATGTGATCTGCAGCTCTCACTTTTGATATATTTATCAACATTCATAAATAACACTAGTGTTACAGTAACATTCTCTCAGTGTTGACCGATAAAAGTTGGTATTTTCTAATGTGAAGGCTATATTTTAAAAACTAGTTCGATAATCAACATTTGTTTTGTTTTACCCACAGCCTCTTACTACCTTTTTGGACTAAACTCATTTTAACTATTCTAATGGAATAGTTATTTAAAAGGTATATCTTAGAGGAACTGTACCAGTATTTGCATGGAGTGGGGTTTGAACTACAACCTCCCCGTCACCAGCAAACCATAGTAGATGAACTTGACATCTAGCCCACTTACACACCTATTTGTGTGTTAGAATTAAAAAAAAAGCTTTATTAACTTATTTAATACATGAAACCCACACCGGTGGTCGGGTGGTCAATTTTTTTTCTCATTCGGTATGGTTTTCCAGTTACGGGGAGGTCAAGGTTCGATTTTTGGCCGGGTGTACTGGAGGTAGCTTTGCGTAAATGGTTCTTCGCTGTTTCATCTAAAACCCCTTGTCCAAAACATTTATGTTTAGAAGGGCCTTGTGTTGTGGCTATTTTTAGGGCGTGGAAGAAAATACATATTATTTAAATGCAGACCATTCCATATCGGTAGTTTTTAAATCCTTATACTTCCTGTCTAGTCCGGATATGCAAAGATGATGAGGTTAGGTTTGGAACACAATCTGGCCATTCTTAGAATGGGCTTATTCTTAATTGGTTTTCCATTCTCTTTCCATTAAAAATGTAGGCTGCTTCCTCTTAATTCCTCTTACTTAATTTCTACCCCATTAGTGTGATCACTATCGGATACCATGGACAAGTAGCAAGACACGGCGCGAAAATATAATTACGTAGCTTATAAATCCTCCCTGATTTATCATTCAGTCTCCGGTCAAATACTGCCCTTGTGTCTTCAAGTTAGTAAGAGCTAAAAGTAATATTACTTATTCTTCTGTTATATTCGTTTGTAAAAAAAACCTTTTAAAAGGCCAGGTTCAAAAGAATTCCTACAGCTAAAACTTTTGGTCTGACCCCCAGAAAAAACTTAATATTTTAAACAACCATTTTATAATAGAACTGTGGATGTATAATTTATAGTCAAGCTTATTTAGTCTTTCCACCCTCCATTCCACCCCTGCTCTCAATCTTTCGCTGCTAGTCCATGTTAGTACCGCTCCAGAATATTCTACTGGTGGGCAGAAATAGATTCCCTCTAGCAAGGTATGCATGTTTATTCTAAGTGAGTGACTTGTGAAAGAGGGCTAGCTAAAATAACTTTTTACTGATCCTAGCTAAGCCAACTTCTCTACTTGTTCTAAATATTTATTATTGGGAGAGACGGGGTATAATATTCGCAATCAGGAGCAAGAGTGGTAAACGGTGACCGCACAGGAATGATGTCTAATCTGATTTAAGATTCAAAAGTAAACAAAAAGAGGTAACGGCTTTCGTAAGGCACACCAGCCCTTCACATTAAAACCCTGTTTAAATGCCCCTTAATCGTAATGCCCTTAGTACGTAGTCCGTAATATCGACTCCACAGTAACAGATTGCTCTGTACACAGAACTTCGATCGTAGAAGTTACTTTAAATTTCTAAAAACTATCATTACCCCTCTCAAAAAATATTCTCTGACTCAGGAAGTAGTTTATTATGTTCATCCCTTCCCCTTAATCCCCATAAAAATATGTTTACGTTCGAAATGTGGCAAACCTATAAAATATAATAGTTATGGTTATATTGTTTTTAACTTAATTAATGAATCATCACCTAAACAATATAATCTGAGTCTGTAACATGCACAAATAACACCCCCTCCTCCCCCTCCACCCTATCTTTTCCCCACAAAATTGAAGAGTATACAAACACATGTTTAGTGACATAATAAGAGCAAAATTAAATATATAAATTTCTACCCCCCATTATAAAGTTTAATTCGCACCTTGTACTGAGTTAAAAAACTGGACTGATATTTTTTTTAGTTTGCTTGAAGAAAAGAAGCAACTTGGAGAATACTCGTGAACTCTCGAGTTTGTTATTAATAGGCCTATAATTGACGAAATACATTTTGTTCGAAAGCGTGAATCCAATATGTCGATATTTCGAGGAAAAATTATTTCGCGTGCCCCTAAAAATTTTGAGCTGCAAACGACTCTATTGAAGTCATTCACCGTCATTATTAATAATTTGTTCAAACTTTTTAGATCAAATAGAAAATTAAAATTTGGCAGACGGGTAAAGGGGCCTCTCTAAATAATAATAAACTTCTCAAAACTTAAACTTTTTAAATGGAACTGAGGGAAAATTTGTCAGTCAGGTTGAAATAACCCTCCAGAAAACCAAATAGGCGTTGACATTTCTAGGTACTAATAAGACAAATGTTGGTTTAAAATTTCCAAAATTAATATAAAACTAAATTTTGTAAGGAAGGTGAAGGGGTCCCTTAAAATAATTATAAGAGCCTCAAAATTTTAAATGGGACTCTGGGAATCAGGAGATAAGGAAAAGGAAGGTATGGAGGGGTGTATGAAAGAAACACTTTAAGGTGTGGCAGATAATATAAATTTTACAATCAGTTAGAAGATACCCTTGAGATAACCAAATAAAAATAGAGTGGGTTGAAGAACTGCCTGGACGGGGGGGGGGG
>CABFOW010007859.1:786-21307 GCA_902141385.1 Timema californicum | reverse complement strand
CCCCCCCAAAAAAAAACCTTGTTAAAGTTTATATGTCGATAAATATGGTTTTGAGGGTTTTGGCCATGTTTTCGGGAAAATTCCCCACGTTGCGGCAGTCTATTCTACTGTGAGAGTAACACCTTAAGCCACGTGGCCACCAAGAGGGTAATACATTATTAATAATATTTATTAGGGGAGGAGTTTGATAACCAAGAACACCTCTCATTCTTCGCTCCTCAGCAAAGCTCTGACTAAAAGCTTCACACGGCCAGAGAGTATTACAGACTATAATGACCGAGGTAATACTGTTTGCAATACAAATAACTGAATTTTGAATAGAGTATTTTAAAGGTACTGTACATCTTATATAAACCACAAATTTGAAAACAAATGAAAAAATAGTTTTGCTTTAAAATAGTAACGCGCTACTTTAGTAGAACAAGCAGGTTTTGTATATACTTACTTCGTTTTTCGGGTTCATATTATTCAAATCAGACCAGAATTGATGGTTGTGCTGGTTGAGGTGTCAACCTCATCTGTTCTGGTTTTCTGGGAAAAGAATGGTCAGGGTTAGCATATTGTCTGGGTATATAAAGGTTGTTTTTTCCTATGTTGATTCTTCCTATCTCTATGCAAATGCAGGGATACTTCCTTTAAAATATATCTTTACTCTCCCTACCTTCTTAGTGTAAGTACATAGTTAAAGTAGATATACAAATTGTAAGTGATTGGTAGTTAAAACTGGGATTCCCCTTAACACAATGTAAAGTACAAGTTGTGTGTGATCGATAGTTAACGGAGTTCCCCCTAGAACAACGTAAAATACAATCTGTAGGCCTATGCGATCGATAGTTGATAACGGGTGTTCACTTAGAACAACGTAGAAATAAAAGTGTTATGTGACTGGAAGCAAATAACGAGATTACCTTTAGCACAACGTTGATATAAAAGCTCTGTGTAATTGAGAGCTAATAAATCGGAACGCCCTTTTGAACAACGTAAAAATAAAAGTGTTTGTGATTGCTAGTCAATAATGGCCTTAAGAATATCAATATCCCTGTGATAGCAGTAATTTTCAAGTTAGCATGAGCTTTGCTGAATGACAAGGGAGGTAGGGAGGGAGTGTGTGGACCTAGCTAGTGTAGGTGTAGGGACTAGTGTGACGGTGTGACGTACTGTCTGTCCAGAGCAGCGTAGAACCCCTTTTATGAAAGGCCAACACGGGTGTATCAGCGCAATTACGTAAACAACACATTTTCCAAGAAACGTCATCATTTCTTTCAGTCAGCTATTTTGGTGGAGCAATTGACGTCATACTTAAACCTATTCCATTTATTTCAATCTTAACAATGTAACAATTTTTTTTAGGTAATGTGGTGATTAAATTTAAGCGTTAAGTGATTGTACTATGTATAAATAGACAAACTCAAGAAGAAACTATCTAAAATAGGTCCGAATCCCTAGCCAAGTCGATAGTTTGACAGCCTACCGAGATAGGGGTCCGACTTTGATTCCAGGTATGGGGTGGCTAAATCTATTATTGGTGAATAATTAGTCGTAGGACCGGCTGTAGTATTTATTTTAATGTTAGGTTAGTTTGTATGTCATGCACAGATACAGTTAGCTGTTTCAGAAAATATCGCGTTAAATACCCATGATAACTAAGCTGAAATAATTAATAAAATATATATGTGTTAATATTAATCTGATGAAATATATTATCCATAGTGGTGGCTGAGTAGGCTGAAGTATGATACTCTCTGTGATTTTAGCCATCATTGGCAGGGAGGCTAGGGTTTGAGTCCCGAATGTGTGCAATTCTTCCGATCCAGTGAATCCAAAACTCTTGCCAGTCACATACCTCCCTCAAAGTCAAGGCCTAGCTAAAGTACCGTCATAATAATAAAGGAAATAAATGCCTGCTATATTTTAAAGCATACATGATCTTTACAAATTTTAGTGAATATCTAGTGATAAGCTAAACAAAGCTGTTATAGAAAGGCTTATTAACGCCTTAGGACTACATACAAATATTTGTTTATTCGTTTATTAAATTTACAAAAAATGTTTGACGATTAGTTAAGTTCTGTGGCTCGTCGTGTTCCCTTGGGGTACGTGTACCACAGTTTGGGAAACACTGCTCTAAGCTATCCTTTTAATCTAAAGCCCTTTGCTTAGTAACCCTAGTGCACCTGTGCCCTAGTGTTACAGATATATTTTAAGAGCATGAATAATAACCTCTAGTAGAGCTATTTTATTATGTCAGCACATCTGATAGCTTATCAGTTTCGTTGGCCTAGCCAGTGGCATATCTAGAATTGTTTTAGGAGGAAAGGAGGCAGAATGTTTGCTGAGTATCACACTAAATATATGTAATATAGTTATTTGAACAGGGTTAAAAAGTCTTTGCAAATATGCTTAGCTGAGTACAAACTGAGTTCAATTTGAAAATATAAGTGTGTTTTATATCATTCTCACATGTAAGAAAATAAAAACATACATTAAATACTTAACTTAAAAATATTGCTTTCAAGATAGAATTAGATGGTGAAGTTTTTATTAAAGTTATTTAGTATTCATATATTGCTCGGTAAAGTCAAATAACAAAATTTAGCTTTCTCACTTTTCCATCTCTTTTTCCTTTTATGTGTTTGGCACTATTGTTTGTTTGTTTGGTTTTTTATTATTCAATTAAACATATACATAAAAACATTAATAAAACATGAGAAACATAGAGAGACAAACATTAACTGACACTATTGTATCAACGAGTTAAACTAAGAGTTAGTGTTAAGGGTATATTAGAGGAAATGTATCAGCACTAAAGACGATATAGGTAGTGGGAAATACACAGCTCACCCCCTCTCCCCTTCTCTTATTCAACCACCACGTCCTAAATTCAAACCCTGACCTTGTTACTGAAATCTCTTTCGACCGGATGCTTTGGACCACGTAACCACAGGTTTGAGTTTTTTCCCCCAAGTTATCATTTACTGTTTCATCATGTCTATATACAGCTCCATGGTGTAGTGGTCAGTGCAACTGGCTACGAACCTAGAGGTTCCGACTTCGATTCCTGTCTGGTACCTTGGGTTCTCTTAAAAGTAATTATCCCAACGGTCACAACGGTTAGGAAAATTAGGCTTAAGTTAGATTTAAGACTCCCATTGGTCCACACCTCCAGAATCATCACATCATCTCATTGTGGATACGTGTAGACAACCTCAATAGGTGTACCCTGCCTGGGTAAAGCTCTTTGCTACCAGAGTGGCTAATAGTCTACATACAGGCGGCCGAACTGAATGCAATGTCCCTCCCAGCTAATAATGGCATACGTTAGAAAAAAATTAAAAACTCAATATATCAATCTTAAATAATTAATACTGTTGCAAGCAGTATATTACATATTACCCTTAAATGATCAAATCATGTTTGCGCATTTCATTTTAAAACATAGTAAAACAGTCAATTTATGACTCTTTGAATATTAAAATAACAAACAATAACGTTTAGTAAATCTTTAAGGAAAATTACAAATATATCATGATTATTCCTAAAGCAATCTTTTTTTACTTCTTGGAAACTCCCACTTTCCATTACACATTTATGTATTTTGGTGGGGAGGGGGCAAAAGGGGCCTCCGCCCCTTTACCCCTGGATACGTAATTAGGTAAAACTAACTCCAGTTATTCTAATTGATAGCTTTGATTATGAGTGTTGAGTGTTATTTCAATTTTGTAGATAGCTTTATTAACTTCATAATACCTAAATTGATGGGTACGCAAACTAAACATAAGTTTTTCGGTTACGGAAAAGTTGGGATTCTAATTAAGACGTGAATTAAAAGTGTAGTAAGGTTTTATTTTTTCCTAAGTGATTGCCCTTTATACGTATACATAAATGGGGTTATATTTCCTCTAAATTATGACTATATATATCATCCCTACCCCATTTGTGTAATCAAATGCAAATAGTCTGAAAATACGGTAATAAGTGGTAAAAAAAAAGATCAATTTATTCCTCATGATTTTATTTAATAAATGTAGATTACTCTCTTCCTTGAATGTAACACAAAAATACTAACTTATCAAGTACATATTATTTAATATAAAATACAATTCTAAGAAGTAAATTATAGGTATTCGAGTGTGATGGTCGTAATATGGTAGCATGGTAGGTATAGTGTTATGGTTGTAATATGGTAAGTTTAGTGTGATGTTTGTAATATGTTAGGTATAGTGTGATAGTTATAATATGGTAGGTATAGTGAGATGGTTGTAATATGGTAGATATAGTGTGATGGTTGTAATATGGTAGGTATAGTGTGATGGTTGTAATATGCTAGGTATAGTGTGATAGTTATAATATGGTAGGTATAGTGAGATGGTTTTAATATGGTAGATATAGTTCAGAGATGGCGAAACTTTTCCAGCCAGTGTGCCACTCCACAACCAGCTGAATGTTGAACTAGTCTTGTGTATTTTTAGTCTAGTTAAGTCTTTTAATGATTATTTAAAAATAAAAGCTTTTTGGATATTATGAAATGTAATTAATAACTCGAATTAAATTGTAAATATTTTAAACATGCCTAAATTTTAAAGAAGGAAAATGTATTAAAATGTTTAAAGTGAGTGTTTTATACAATTTTAATTTAAATAACTCGAAGTAAAAACATCGTAAGTAACACCATCAGTTAAAATCAAAAACTTAGATAATATTTACAATATTAGTTTGAAATATATTTAATTTTTCTAACCAATATATTTATGTTTGGTCCATAGCTTGTTGTCTTCAACAGCACACAAGATAACACTTAAGTTACAAGCCAAGACGATTTATAACCATTGACTTAAAATGTTCACTGTCACTTGACATTGAATGACATGACTGTAGAAATATTATTGATTTAAAAAAAATCATACGACGTTGGAAAAAGTTTTTGTTACAGTTTTTTTTAACAAAATCGTGTTAGTGTGCCATAGATTTGCCATCCCTGGTATAGTGCGACGGCCTTACGATGGTAGGTGTGAGTGCCACAGTAGGCATCAAACCGTTAAAGATTTACTAGAACTATACCAAAATTTTACTACGAGTGAACATATGCTTCACGTATAAAAATTTACTTGATCTACTTTCACGTATTTAATAATTACGTCTAATCATGTGATATACCGTTGTCAAAACCAATAACTTAGTATTATAAAATGTTATTAATGTTGATCACAAATATATATTTGTATTTTCTGAAAGGGGCTTCAAATGTCCATTCGTAGGAATATCAAGATATTCTTTCATTTATTCATAGGCCAAATAATTTACTCTAAAGCAGTCAATTTTGACTGATATTATAGGTTCTGATTAAATTAAAGTAGATGAAGTATATATTCATATTTGGTCAAACTCAAGAGAAAAATATTATTTCAAATGCTCTATGTTATATTTTTATATCTATAGCGGTCAAATTATAGTTTTCTGACGGGTGGGTTAAAATAACACAAAATAAATAAAATCAAACAAATATTTTCCACACTGATTTATTTTGATACTTAAATAATGGATTACATTTGGATGACGACATAAGTATTATTTACTATCCCAAGATAATGTAATGTATATCATATTAACAAATAGTTGTTTAATGTTACTATTTATTTAAAATACATTCAATGACTTAATTTTTAAATACAGATCTTTGTAATATTGTTGAATATTCATAGAGTTAATAGGTAAAACAATTAAATTATTTAAATACGTTAAATGTAGAAAAGTATGTTAGTATGTCTCTATATCAATGTTTCCCAAACTTTCAATAATGGCTTTACCCTTTCAGGGCTAGGGCCTAAGCAACTTACCCTTTCAGGGCTAGGGGCTAAGCAACGTACCCTTTACATCTCTTCATAAAAAACAAAATCACTTATCTTATAAAACATAAATGATCGTTCCTACATTTACTGAATATTCAGTGGTAAGCTAAACAAAATTAACAGAAGGAAAGACATGCTTATAAATTCTTTGAAACCTCGTCAAAATTTTCGTTTATTGGTTTACCAGACAGCTATTATATAAAAAATATATATTACTATTAATAAAACATGGGTACGCTCTCCACAGTTTGCGAAACATTGCTCTAAAGTGATGATATAAGATTAGATTTTAAATTTATGTTACAAAAAATTGTTAATAATGCAATATTCCTTTGGGAACTCAAAACGTAGGAAGAAATTGTTGATGATGATCCAAAAGCTAAGACTTCACCTAGGACGGTTGGATGGGGAGGTATGGCGTCACTTCCGTTTGAAACACGTGACCGCGTTGAAGTAGCAGCGCCAGTAGACACGACCCTTTTGTTGTCCACGCCGTTGAAGGTCCATCTGGAAAAGATAAAATAAAGGAAAATAGAGATTGACATTTGTTTTATTGTGATAAATATTATTGTATTTTTATTTAGTTAAATATACCATTTTTGGATAGTTTGATGTTTGCTGATGGTTAATTGATTTTAACCCTCTTCGGTGGACACGAGGAATATACGTCAAGCTTATTTATTCTAGTCCGATATTGGTCCATAAGCTATCATGTTATATATACATTATTATAATTTATGGTACATAGATCGTAATAAAGTTTGATTTACAAGTTCACCGGTAATAGAGAGCAGACTGATTGAATGTCACAACAATTCACACGCCAGCAAAAGTGTTTAGTGAACCATGATGCATTGATACGCAAACTTAAAAGAGCTTATTATCAATATATTTTGTTTTTTAGTGGCTAAACATATATTAAATTATCAAATTTTTAGATCATTGTCATGATGGATGTTTTAAAATTATGTTGCTGTGTCATGGCACAAACCAATATATCAATCAATACACATCGTGCACACGGTTTCCATCAACGGGTTATTTCACATTTCCTCACAACAGCCAACTTAGCTATCTGCTTGCTTATGGCTGTACAACGGATTCGTTGTCAAAATGTGCAATGCGCACTGATTTGAAATGGTGGGCTCTGAGATATGTTTGTGTCTCTTGTGTAGAAGATCTCAGGCAGAGTGGATGAAATAGTGATGACTGATGAGTATTAGCAGAACATCTCGCGCCGATGAGACGGATATATTTTGATTGGCTTAGAGCTTCTCACGTGACGGCATTTATGTTCTACTCTTGTTTTTCGGTGGACGTGTCAATTCACAGTTAAGGCTTTTGAACCATACAGTCGTCCAAGCTACTGTGTTTTAGATACAACCAGCTCTTTTCATGGCTTGCGATGTCACTAATCTTATGACATAGAATTTTTCATTTAAAAACCACCTGACAAATTTTTTAAACAAAATTGGTATAACTATGTGGAAGAGGTTTATAATCCCCCTCCGCCGCCTTTGCGCTACCCCTCTTATTGAAATTGAATCGTAGATACCTGCATGCGGTCCCTCTACCCAACCTTTTGCTATCGAGTCTGTCTGTACATGCCACTCGTTTCAATTCTTCTGGAGCTGATAGAATGTTAATTAAAAATATTCCTTGAATCCGAATATATTAATATGTTTACTGGAATAATTTCGTGTTTGTTTCGAATACAGCCCTTCCTGTCTTGTGACGTATTATCTAATTGTTAATTTTCGAAAAAAAAAAAACAGCTGTGTAAGTCACTTTACACGGAAGAAATAGCAAAAACTCATAAACCTTATTACTAGCAAAATGTTGATCATTTTAACAACTATTTCACGACTGTTTTGGTAGGCCTAAATGTCGATAACAAAATGTTAAGAACAATATTTTTGGTAAAAATGTTGCTAGCATGTCATGAACAATTTAATGAAAATAAAAAAAATAAAAAGTGATAGCAAAGTTATGTTATGTTTTTAAACAAGTTAATAACTGAAAAGATTTTTATTTATAACAGGCTATTGGTGTTGCACAACAAAACGATATAAATATCAACACCTATTGGAAGTTAGTAGGAAAATGATCTACGAGTACAATGTTATTAACAGTATTACCAACAGAAATAACTTGCTAATAACTTTTTGCTATCAACATCCGTTGATCAGGACCACCTCCAGAGTAGTGGCAAAATTTTTGCTATCAACAAAGTTAGCAATTAATGGAAATAGCAAATACTTAGAGCTAAAGCTATTGACAAAAGTTAATAGAAAAATGTTATTAAAATTTCTAGTGACTTTTAACAATCTTAACACCAAATGTTATCAACAAATTTTGAGAGCAAAAGTTAATAATATCTTATAGGCCAAAGACTTGTTGAAAACATTGCTAATAACATGTTTTTTCAGCACTGCTACCTCCTATTTAAAGATACCTTAATTCGTTATTTGTATACCATAACCAGATTATGTGTCTTGGTCCTGCCGGGAAGCCGGAGTTCAAACTCTACTTGATAGAGTTCTCCTGTTAAGAGCTCTCTATATTGACAGGTCCGTTGCCTTGTCCAAACTGAGCCATCCAGCATGTAATATCAATTGTTTCCTAGCTTAGATCCTAAAATTTCATATTATTTCCTTGATTGAGGTCATATATAAGTTGAATTAGTGATTTTTCTGTCCCTCTTATTTCTTTCCCTTTTTCTTTTGTGACATAACTCAATAAACCATTTATTTTAATAATGTTCTCCATAAATTTGGCCTCTTTTCATAATATCACCTTAAAAAAAAGATTTCTTTTCAATAACTCTTCTTATAACCTCTCAGTTAATCACCCAATATGTTAACTTTATCTTTTATACTCTCTTCCAACACCACATATCAAAATTTTCCAAATATTTACTCTCCTTTTTTCTTTGGTTTAGCTCCATACAAAGTTATGCTCAAAATGTATTAATTATTCTTAAGTTTCTTCCTTATTTCCTCCGGGTCCTGTTTGCTGGTCAGTAGAATAGACCTACTCTTGTTGTTGAAAGTAGCCTCAACCATTGCTATTATCGACTGAATCTTCCGTGTAGACTTCGTGATGGCTGCAATTAAACTTCCTGAATATTTGAAATGTTCCATGTTCTACACATGCCAAGTTCCTAAAGCAATATACAGTGTTAGTTATTCTGATATATACTTATTAACTTAGTCTTATCGATGTTAATTTATATTACATACTATCTTCCGATTTAAACGAGTTCGTTACCCTAGTTTGAAGATCTTCTTCTTTCTTCGCCAGTACTACCAATACATCTACATATATATATATATATATATCTGTATTTATCACAAATCCTTCTATTTTGAAATCTCACGTTCCTTACAAATATCGTTAGCAAGGAATTCTTCATGCAGGTTGAACATAATTTGTATTAAAGAGATTGGCCCTTTTTATTTGGCGTGGAAGTGCAGAGCCGTGGTAACAAACAGTTATCTTCAAGAATTTTTATTGTATTGCCAATTTTCTTTTCAGAAACGATTTGTGCAAGAATATAAGCATGTTGATTAAGTTATACTTTTAATATACACACACCTCTATAATTTTAACAGTGATCAAATATTGATAAAATTGACATTTTTCAATAGAATACCGCCGGATTCATGACAACAAATAAGAAATTATAATAATTAATAAACATTGATACATTATCCTAGAAGGGATATTGAAAATATTAACATAAACATTTCATCCGTTCTCGAGAAAACTGATATTTTCAAACGTATGATTTTTCCGCAAGACCTGTTTGGTAGCTAGCACCATCTACGGTTTCCCTGATCCATCTGTTCTTGTTAGCGCGGAAGGATACTTTGGTCGGTTGTAAAGCCATGCCAAAGCCTTTCAACCTCCCACCCACCATCCTACAATATAGGTTTTAGACTTGCTGTCAACAGGGTCAAAGGCGTTAAGCAACAATCTCTCCTTATCTTTACGCTATTAGTGTTCCCAACCTACAACCAAGCTTACTTTTACTCTTGGCTTTATGTACAAGATTTCCACTAATCTTCTATATCTTCAGTCACTTACTATTTCCGTGAGAATTTTATTATTTTTTTACAGTTCAACTGGTTGAATATCTTTTAAAGTCAATGGCACAAGAATATACTGCCTAAGACATTTTGTCCCCTAGTAGTTCATAAAATTCACCTCTCTATTAACCTCCTAAATCCTCTCTCAGTTCGAATAAATAAATAAGTTAATAAATTAATATATATATATAAATAATATACATTATGTGTATGAGCAAATATATTTAAAATTCTATAGATATATATATATAAGGAATTATATACATTTATGTAAATAATTATATATAAGTAATATTTCTTTGTGGCACTCCCCTATATAACCGGTGGATATTATAGTCCATTCGTCATAGGAGTGGTGTTAACTGACAGCAAGCAAAAGCTACCAGATAAACTCTCATGAAGCAATTCGCCAAAATATATGATCTAAAAAACCATAATATTATGTCAATTTGTTTCACTTTTGGCAGTCAAAACGTTGACAATTTTTTTTATATATAATGTTTTTCACTTGAACTATCCTTATCTCTTCTGTTAGCTGTCAGCTACCACATTTCCCATAGCGATTAGACTCGGGAAAGTATTAAAATAATCACCAAACCTAAAGAAGCCTGGGCGTGATAGGAAAATATTCTGAAGGGCAAACTCCACAAATGCTAGCTATACGCTAAAGTTTCACTTCGAGATTGAACAAAAACGGTTAAAATTACAAATACAATTATAAGAACGCATTTTGTACACAATGATATCATCTATTTTTTTATTATAAGTTTAACAAACGGTTTATGTTATAGTTGAGAAAAAAAAAGTTTTGGGGTGCCATTTTTTTCTAGATGGCAAAAGTAAAATCACTTTTTTGAGAGTAGCACTAAATTCTAATTTACCAACCACAAAATTATACTAATATGTAAAATTTCATTTCAGTGGCAAAAAGAGAAGAATTGTTATTCTTAGCAACTCCACTATTACGCTCAGGCTACGTTAGGTTTGAAGTTGTTAGGCTCGGGGATCATTTTCACATCACGCCTAGGCTACGTTAGGTTAGGTTTAACTCTTGTTTGGCGCCCCCTCGAGCTGGCACTCCGGGCAGCCACCCGGTTCACATGGCGCTTAAGCTACCTCTGGTGCCCATTGGTGATAGTAAGCTTAAATAAATATAGTGTTTTTGCAAAATAATAATTTTTGTAACAATTACTCAATTAGATAAGATTTTTGTTATGAAAATTGGAATCTGCACTATAGGCTAAGCATGAACTAAGTGATAAAACTTTTTTCAATGCTATGTTTACCCACACTTATTTGGCGTTCAAAGGTAAGGTGCATCATCCATAAGCAGTTTACCTCTTCTTCGAGACTTAGTTTGAATCCTGGTGTTGTCAATAATATAATATTTTTGTTGTACGATATTGAGTAGTCATTTGGAGTTAACTCTAAAAAAGAGAGGTCCCAGTTGCTTGTTTTAACCCAAAGGTCACGAAACCATAACATACTGTGCTGTCCGGCATGTTTGGAGGTATCGCAGCCACGGAGCTGTCCTCATCCACCGCCTTCTGAAGTGCTACCATGATCTTGTCCAACAGCAGAGCTGTCCTTTTCGGCACAACCACCTGGAACAAATGGGAATAACATATTACTGGTCGTAGTGATCAGGCGAGAAATAGTATGGGCAAACTTTCTTGCCCGTAAAAATCACAATCCAGTGACATTTCAGACTGATTGTGATTTTTATGCAAATCTACAGCTCATTACCGTGTTTTAGAGAGCTTTATCACTTTTTATGGCATAATACTGTTCATACATTCACCGACTGACGGAAACTATATATATAAAATACTAAGTGAAGTTGAAGCTAATATATAATGCTAAATGAAGTTGAAACTAAGCTTGAAACATTCGAAGAAAATTCAAAGTCGAAGTCTAAGATAGGATTTTGTTGTTATTACTTAACGTTACTTTCAATTTGTAAATACTCACTTTTAAGGTACCCACCTTTTTATTTATGATTAAATTATGGTTGTTGTTATTTAATTATTTGTCGGTGTTAAAGTACTGTTTATTTGCAGTTATAAAACTTTATTATTCTGAAATATGTAATATTTTGTTAGACATATCCAATCGGTAAAATATTTATCGAAGTTTTATCCTTCTTTCGAAATGTTTCAGATGTTTTAGTAGTCTAAGTCAAAGTATATGAGATTTAACCCTCGACTTCAACTTTGACATTTTGAAACTTTGCACAAGCATATATATATGTATATATAATTTTATCTGTTGTCTTAACCATAGAATTCTTGTGTGAAAAGGTTTACAGTTTTTATTTAGGTTGTGTTTATATTAATGCATAAGGCATTGTTAATAGTGAATAGTGCATAATGTACAGTGCACAATTCATAGTCAAAATATAACAGTTTATACTAAAAAGCACATACTTACTCTATGGCAATAGACACTTAAGATTTAATTGCTCACTTACTAAAGTACACCACCTATCCCTATCTTGAGCTAGTTATTTGGAGTATGTGTTATTTACATCCTTTCTCCGTGTTAGTGTTCGTGCATTTCCTAAAAACAATCCTCCTCATCCTTCTAACTTTAGAGTAAATATTTGTGTTCAACGTTAAGATTCAAACAATATCGGCAATCTTATTAAATTAACTTCGAAACTTTCTTAGAGTGTGGCTACTATTTTGAATGTTCTTTAGATGTTGATTTATGTGTTGTTGTTTTTTTATCACCGTGTCTTACTACCCGTTTGGGTTACACGCCTATCTACTAATTATACTAATGGCATAAGGGCTATAAAGGTCTAAATAAGAAGTGCACCCACATTTGCGTGGAAATAGAGTGGAAAACTATTTAAGAAAAAACCCTTTCGTTGTACCAGGCCGGGATGTACCCGTTTTCGTCAGTCTAGTCCAACACGATAATAGCGCGTTAGACCACACGGGCACTGAAGCGGGTTTGAGTTATATTAATTATTTACTCTTTAGCATTTTTAACTTGATATTTCACTGCCGCACTTACAAAAAATTACACCCAATTCCTAACTTGAACTAATTCTATCCAGTCCACCTCATTACACATTTTCACTCAAAGGTCCATTCTAATGTTTTCCTCTCATCCGGTTCTAGTTTCTTCAACTCGCGCTGAATGTACTGCCCACAATAGCCTGTGGGATTTGATTATACTTACATGTCCTGTGATGGGTAAAGGTTATGTAGCACATCATTATGAAACCTACTCCCCTCCTCAGTATTTCACCCCATTTTGCACCAAATATCTTCCTAAGCACCTTGTTTTCTAACATCTTAAATTTATTTTCATCATGTAAGGTAAGAGACCATGTCTCACGACCATAAAGAACTAGTTAGATTATTGTTTTTTATATTCCTAGTTTTACGTTTATTGACAGTAGCTGAGATGTTAAGAACTTCCTAACCGAGTAATAGAATGCATTTACTGACTGTTTTATTTCCCCAAAACCTATTATTATTATTCAATATCAAGTTTTCTTGCCAGTTTTTAAAAACATTTAGATCCAATAATGTGCTACCAGCTCTTAGTCTCTAGAAAGATAACAGTATAAATAAATCATGATTTACAATTAAATAAAAATGAAGAAAAACCCGTGAAATAACGACACCAACAAATACACTCTGACACAAATCAAGAGATAATTCACACGAAACGAAGGTAATTTTACACGTAGTGACAGGTTGTCAGTTCACCACGTGAGTCGGTGCAATCGCTTCATCTAGTTTTTTCATACTCGGTCCTGTAAACTCACGAAGTAAAGCATCAGTCTTGTATTGTTTGATTTGTTGGTGACAGAGAGGTTGGAGGCTCAAATCACAGCAAGATGTTCCCAGGTGATTTTTCGTAAATGGTTTTCCTTTATCCCTCCAACTAATGATGTATACCTCCTCTAAATTTTACCTTCCTCATATTATTATATTCGTGTACATATGAGGATAGCCAGGACCAAATTAAAAACGCGGAGAACGAGATAAACGAATTAGTTTCAAATATAGGTTGTTCAGATGACCTCACAAATGGGTACTTGATTTGAATTAAAAATTGTATTTAGGGTATTTAAAGTCAAATCTATTAGCTTATTTATTATTTAAGCACACAATATTGACAAATTCATTTTATTTCTAGAAGAGATTCAACGCCGAGTAGCCAGGCTGGCAGTTCATTCCAGGGAAATATTAAGATCAAATTTCACCAATGATACATTTTTCGTCAAAGTCAGGAATCAATTTAGAGACCCATACCTTTTTATAAATCTACACCCAGAGCTATTATTACTATTATTATTAGCACCGCGTCTTACTACCCGTTCGGGTTATACGCACTTACGCTAATGTGTAATGGTAGGGTGATTGTGAGATGAAATGGAGGACCTACAGTTTAACGTGGAATCCGAACCACGGTGGAGGCCTTGCATTCCTCACATTAACAAGATGTCTTGTCAGAGGTGAAGGAAGGGATTGGTTATCAGATAAATCTTTGCCGGGACCGGGGATCGAACCCCGGCCGCCAGCATAGAAGTCTGACACCTTACCCCTAGACCACCAGGTCACCCCCAGAGCTATTATCGCAAATGTTTCTTTAGCCGTAAATGTATTGCCAACACTTCGGCCTGAACGAAAATTACATTAATTAGGGGTGTAGTATGAAATTGATCATTTTAAAGTAAAGATATTACAGTTTTACTGTTTAAAGTATGGATAAAGCCTAGTGAAAATCACCTCAAATGCACCCCCCCTGAAAGAGGCTGCCAGTCGACCAAGCTTTGGTGATTCTTTCCTAACAGTAGGAACATTATGTGTGTTGGACTGGTTCGTAAAGCGTTTAGTACGAGTTTGCTAGAAATAAACATTTATAAAATACAACATATATTCACGAGGATATTTATATTTTCTATTAAGATTACAGCAACATATCACATTACTTGACATATTCATACATGAACATTGTTTTTATATATTTTTATTTGGGGCGTGTTTAATTTGGTTTTTACTACGGGTTAATTTATTTGTCAAATTATTTTTGTTTGTGTGTTTAGTTAATGGAAATAAAATTTACAAATACTAATAAGGTTATTACTTACTATGGACCCCATTTGATTTATTAAATGTCCAAGAAACAATAAATATTAATATCGGTATCAAAAAACCGGTTATTTTTATTACGAATTTACTAAAAAACTCAGTTTAGATCTTTTAATACTGACTAGTTTACTAATGAAATTAAGTTAGTTAATTAAGTTAATTGCTTAGTGTTTGGCGCAGATGAAGCTTGGAGTCGGTCTGCTATCAAAGAGCTAGACAGTTATCCAATAAAAATTATTGAAACTAACAAATGTCACTTCCCATTAAGAATTTTATGAAACTAAATTGGTTGAGCTAAGTGAAAGCTAGAATCCAGCTGGATGAATGCACTACAATGTTAACCTACAATTCTTTTACTAGAATATCTTAGCTACTTTATAAACACAAAGGTGTTTAATGGCATTTTAGTTCAAGGATTGGTTTTATAAGAAGTGCACTAGCGCTATATTGGAGAGATGATGGAAAAAGCAGTGGTGAAACACCCTTCCTCCCCTTTTATCTCAGTCCATTCAGCAGAGATTCTAACCGTGAACTCTTCTCCTCCTTGCCTAATATATTGAGAAACTGACGCCCTAGACGCCATGATAACTAGCACAAGTTTTTAGTACTATTTTAATTAGCCTTAGACATAATATTGGTCACCAGAGGCCGTTGAAAAATTTATAATTTTATTATTATTAATATTAATAGCACCGCGTCTTACTACCCGTTCGAGTTATACGCACTTACGTTAATGTGTAATGGTAGGGTTATTGTGAGATGCAATGGAGGACTTACAGTTTAACGTGGAATCCGAACCACGGTGGAGGCCTTGCATTCCCCACATTCACAATATGTCTTGTCAGAGGTGAAGGAAGGGTTTGGTAATCAGATAAATCTGTGCCGGGACTAAAATATATAGATTTGGTCTTAAATTAATTAATAGACATTCCATTTTCAAAAGACCATTGCAGAATACAATTAATATCATTTAGTTAATCTATACAATCTGCAATTGAGTTAATAATTTTAAATAATTTTACATCATCAACAAAGAGTAAATAACTAGATAAATTTAAATATTTACCAAAGTCATCAATAAACACATTAAAGAGAAGAAGACCTAAATTAGAACCATGTAGTATGCCACACGGGGCTAAAAATCTATTTTAGGTGTGTGAATAAGTTTTAATAGTGAATTATTTTTCATGGTAAATAGCTGCTGAACCAATTTACATAATTGTAAAAATCATTTCTAAAATAACGTAAATTACTTAAATAAAATACATATTTATTTTATTGGTTTGTTATATGTAAAACACACACATATATATATTTATATATATATATTTATTTATATATATATATATATAAATTATTTCATGAGGAAAAACTAACAAATTCATATATATATATATATATATCTGAATTTGTTACTTTTTTTCTCTTGAAATAATTTTATAATTTACATGGGCGAGCGATCCGCAAGAGGGTTGAAGACCCTTGTTTCAGAGCTATCCAACTTTAAAAATCTTCTCTTGGGAAGGACTAATCCAAATTTCGAAGAGATTTCAGGGGTGTGCCCCACGGACACGCCTATGATTTGAGGGAAGAGCTCTCCAATAAAACGTGAGTAATAAAAATTTATTTTATAACTGCTCCCTTCTATTGTAAAATAAAGCCGGTTTACATAATAACTGCAATGAAGAGAAAGGCATAGCTAATAAAACACTTGCGGAATACGGAATCAACTCGAACTATTTGATTTGATCACTGCGCGTCTTACTATTGTCCAATTTTTATGAGAAGAAACTTTTATAAAATACAAAGACCCGTGAACACTAGAGGATATCTCAGTGGTAGAGCATTGACGTACAAATCCAAAGGTCCCGGGTTCGATTCCCATGTCTAAGCGTCATTTTTCCATTCTCAGAATTCTAGATGGAGAATTCCTCTCTAAAAAGCACAATAATGGCTTCGGCTATTTGATTCTTAAAATCCAAAGAGATTATTTTACGATCAACATTAATTACACTTTATCTGTATATAAGTTTTGAAAACATTTATCAGAAGTTAAATCTACATATAATGTAGCTTGACACATGAATACGTGAACGCAAATATGGTACCGTTTCTAGCTATCATTACTTTGGAAACTAAGCTCTACCCGCTACCCACAATTTACATGTACCAGTATAAGGGCATAGGATGAGCTTGTTGAGCGAAAAGGAAACATATCAGGGGAAAGTAAAAGAAAAAAAAAGAATTTATTTGGGGGTAGAAGAAAAAATTCAACTTAGCATCTCTGAATTAAAGCTTGTATTCTTCAGCTATGCCAATGGACTAATAATTTGTTAATTTATTGTTGAAACATGAAGTAGTGGCAGCTCGTGTATAGGCACTGCGAAACTGCAGCACCCCCTATTTACACTTGATATTATCGATAACATTTAATATAATGAGTCCTTTTTTCTTTAATTCTTTATTTTTGTAGTACTATATATATATATNATATATACACACACCATAAGCTTAATGTCAGTACTTCAGTAGCCATAATCCAGTTTATGAAATCGATACAAAAATCTTTGTTTGGAACTGTGCGCTTCACAGTGTCAACGACGTGATATTTGAATGTTGTGCGCATGCGCACATAGGAGACGGGGGTGGGGAGGAAGGCGGGACTACCAGGTAGAGAGAGCACTGTTGCTCTCGCAGTGCTGGCTCTGGCGTGATGGTGGAAGGAAGTGTTTTTTTTTACTCAGCGTGTGTTGTGCTTAAAATTCGTGTGCCATATTCTTGAATGCGATAAAGTTTAAAAGAATGTAGATATATATTATTATTCTGCTTCCAGCTATTCTATTAGATTAATTTTTTTCCGGTTCTTTTATCTGACATAAAGACTAAATGCACTTGCAGTACTTTCAATGGAGAAAAAATTCCTCACTTGTCATCCAGAGATCAAGGAGAAAATAAGAATGGATTTCAATCTTAAATAAATAGATCAAGCTTGAACTGTAACAATTTAAGTTAAAGTAAGTAAAAAATGTTTGTTTTTTTGTTGAGATTTTGTCAAGTTCCTGAATAAATTTTCTTTTTATACCTGTTTTTTTCCTTTTACACAATTTTAAAACTAAGGCTAAACATTTTCTGTAGCAGCATCCCCCCTAATTTTAGCTACGAGCTGCCACTGTGTTGTAGTAGTCTGGTTTGCCTATGAAACACCCTTAATTATCGCTGCATGACCAGTACATACACCACTAACGTGTTTTCCTAGCATAGTTCTGCACTTAAGCGCTATAAACATTTTAGTTCCCATGTATATAAGCTTGTTCAGAGAAATTAACAACAGGTTTGCTGTCGCCAGTCTCCTTGTGCAAACATCACCATTTCCCTTCGTTTACAGGAACGATTAGAACATGGCTGAACTTTGACATTAAAACTTTGTAATTGAGGAAGTACCTAAAGTACTACAAATAAAATGGTATCACATTTTGTGTCGAGGTTTAACGCGCTTAGAATGATCCAATTTGATAATACCATGGAAACATATATACTCCTATTACTGCAAAATATAGTATTAACTAAACAAACTCTTTTTAATTTCCATTTATTTAAATTATATTTTAGAAAAAACAGGAAACTCTCTTCAGGTACTTAATTAACTTGGAGCTACCCACACAGGCTGTAAGCAATATTCATGTATGTATTGGTTTGCCAGTGATGAGTAGGTTGGAGATCGAATTCTGTCAGTGTTTAGTGAGGTGATTTTCTCAATTGTAGATACACTTTGTTTGGATTCAAACTTCCTCACTTATACCTCATTAACGTAAATATGTAGATAACCTGGACGGGTAGTAATTAAAAATCGTAAAAAAAAATCAGACACAAGAACAAGGCTGAGTGTGGTTTGAGTGCTAGTTTAATGTCGGTAGACCTCAACAACAGTAAATAACTCTAAGCTGCCACTAAAACTCCGCTCACGCTCTGACATAAATGGTAAAATGAGCATACACTTCTTTTAAGAAGACAATAACACTAAAACATAACTCAAAATAAATTAACATTACACAAGCACTCAAAATAGAATCAGTATTTTACTTGTACTACACTATCTGTGAAACTCAAACACTACTCAGTATGGTTTTATCGTATAACCCGAATGGTTTACTATGGTAAAAAAGTATTATTTTTATATACCACCCTAAAACTAAAATGACACTACACTAGCACTGCACTAGCACTCAAACACGAGCCAGTATCGTTCTTGTATACCACCCTAAGACTACACTGACACTGCACTATCACTACACTATCAGTCCTTCGATACCGTCCCAGAGCTATCACCTTAGTAGTTTTGACTGTGACCAAGGCATGTTTGTTTGGTTTCTAATTTAGTTACCTAGACCCCTACAATTAATTGGCTTGATATGACCCTTCCTCTGATGATAAAGAGAGTATGTTTCGGACAGATCTGGTAGAGTGGCGCTGGGGAGTTAAGGGCACTTTCTCCCTACGACACTCCCTCCCAACACTAATTATATTAGGTACTATAGTGCTTGAAGTGAAGGTTGGGTGTTTGGCGGCGAGTGTTGTTGTCTTGATTTAAGGGAAATGGATGCCTACATGAAAGGAAGTATTTTATAACAATAAGAATGGCAGTATTGAAATATACTAACAAAAGCCTCTTTAATTTTCATACAACTTTTGTTGGGACCTTATTAAAAAAATACTTTATTTAATTGAGATATTTCTCACCATTTGATTAAATATCCAAACTGGAACTTTTTTTATGAAGCATATTTAGAAATAATACACATTAAAAATAATTATAATGATGAGTTTCTGGACCATTGCCAACAGTTTTGACGATCTAGTAGGTGGTCTTCTTTAATACCTGAGTTAATTACTATCCCTGTGAAATTTCTAGCCCTCCATTTTGAAAATACACGTTTAAACTCTAATACAATATTTCTCCAAGGTAAGGACTATAATTTGGGGTGAAGATTCTTTCCTATGCAAAATTATCACTCTTGTTCAGAGATAAACTTTTAACCGTCAGAGTTAGGTGAGGGTTACCGTTCCCAACTCTTGTCTAAGGAGGCTGGGGTTTGAGCTTCGACTAAGAGGACATGAATGACTTTTGAAGTTAGTAGTTTTCCAGCAAACATCTAGATGATTACTTGTATATTTCTTTGGAACTAACTATTTATATACTTTTTAAAAATTATTTTGATTTTCAGAGTGCATATCAAGTTTTAAAATATATAATTTTTGTGTAGCACTGTATATTCATTAAATTACAAATCATAATCACTAAAATAGTAGTATAGTAATATAAATTCGTTAAATTTTAGTAAAATTCTTGTATATAGCATTATACGTTCATTAAAATCAAAAATATGTAATAGAATTGCATAGTATTAACATTTTTAGCATTTGTTCTCCCAAGTTTGACGGTATTTGAGAGCTAGTATACTACGCCCCCTCC
>CABFOW010007858.1:0-21316 GCA_902141385.1 Timema californicum | reverse complement strand
CAATTGCGGTGCGGTTTTTACTTTTGTACTGGACCAATATCCAGGCAGGTTTTAGCATTATTTGTGTATAATCAGGTGTTTCAGTGTGAGTCCCGGTGAAGGGTTAACCGAATGTTTGTATACATTTATGGAACAGCACAATTAATGTTGGGAAGTTTTAATTATTCGTTAGTGTATTTATCCAGGCATTTTTTAGTATAGTAATTATAAATTGGATGTATTGGTGTAAGTCCCGGTCAAGTGCCAGCCGGCTATTTTTCTATATCTATGAAACCACACAATTACTTTGGTGTAGTTTTGATTATTCTGTAGAGTATTTACTCAGGCATTTTTTAGAATAATAATTATAATCGTCTGGTTTGGTGTGAGCCCCGGTGAAGTTCCAGCCGGATATTTGTATATATCTATGGAACCACTTAACCTATTTAAGTGTAGTGTTGTTTTTTTTAGAATATTTATCCATGCAAGTTTTAGCATGATTTAATCATGTGTTGTGTTGTGAGTCTTTGTGAAGGACCCGCCGGATATTTGTCAACAACTTATTCCGTAGTTAGTTATATTCTGTAGGATATCAACCAGCGAAATTGTAGTATAATAGACCTAGGTTCTGGGGTTCGAGTCCCTGTTAAATTTCGGATGGATGTTGTGTATATTTTATCTAGGATTATGTATAACCACATAAGCGATTGCGGTGTAATTATTTTTTTTAACTAGGCTTACGTAGTTTTTATATACAGGCAGGTTTTAACATTAGTTTAATCAGGTGTTTTGTTGTGAGTCCCTNATATACAGGCAGGTTTTAACATTAGTTTAATCAGGTGTTTTGTTGTGAGTCCCTGGAAATACTGACAGGCCTAGCTATAATGGATTTTGTGGATCAGCCGGAAGGTGAAATTCCTTTCTTCCGTGAAGGGGATTATAAAATCTAGAGTGAACAATAGGAGAATATTTATAAGTAACATAATATTACCTATTTCAACCATCCTTACTATTAATTATTGGGGGATGATGAATAAAAAAATACAAATTAAAGTTGATGTATCCACAAATGCTTAGAGGGAAGTTGTGAAACAATTTAGGAAAACGTGTCTCAATATTCCCGGCTAGGACTAGAACCCTGTTTCATCCATCACTGAAGATGGACTATATAAGAATTTTTTGTCCGCATAAACACCGAAGCAGTATTATATACATTATTTACAGTATTTCCTAGAATATTAATTTTACTTTGTAATTTTGTTTAATATAAGATATTAAATATTTTATTTTGTGAGTGTTTCGAGCAGATATCACACTGGTCTATAATCTATTATTAACTCGGGGCTTTCTTTTTTAAGTTCAATAAATAATGTTTTTACCACATTGAGATTATAAACAATTCTCAGACCCACCCCGGTGGCGTAGTTAGCTAACGCGCTAGTTTACTGCTTAGCTCGATTGGCAAGGATGTTGAGATCGAGTTTCTAATATAGCTCGGGTGAACTCGGGTAGTTTTTCCTAAGTGGTTTTACACTCTCCATCCACGCAAATATGGGCTCCGTTCCTCTAACTTCAACCTTTCCAATTCCTAACCCATTAGAATAATTAGTTCTTAGGCGTATTACCAAAACGGGTAGTAAGACGCGGTGCTAAAAAAAACTACCCTCAAAAATTTCTTTAAACTCTCTTTCCTTGTCCTATTGATCTAAGATTGACTATATAAAGGTTACCTAGTGCTTTGAGCGCTTTTATTTGAGCAGCGTAGGGAATATTTTCAACCTGATACTGAGCCTTTTGATACAAGCATGACATTTTGCGGAGGGCTAGACCTATATCTAAGATATGCACTTTCAGATATGGAGGCCAAAAAAATTTCCGCGCAGACAGAAGCTATGACGTCATCAAGATGGCCGAAACTTTGAAACACTTTTTTCAGTATATATCATAAACCCCAGGCTCAAGTTTCGATTTCTTTATTTTATACGAAAACTCTTTAAATTATCTTTAAGATAATTGTATACAAGTTTACGATTAGTAGATAGTTACTTAATTATTTAAAGATATATTTATAAAGAGTGATAACATTTTTTAAATTATCTCTATCATAGCTTTCTATTAATTGATTAAATCACAAAATGTTTCAAGTAAATGTTTTGTATTGCTTTGTTTGCTAAAATAAATGTATTTTGTACTTTTTTCGTAGGACAAGCCACAAGGCCATAATCCTTGACCAAACATTTACAAGTAGAGGGCAGACTACTTTGTTGCCCTGCACCGTCTCATTGCGTTTTTGTTGAAATCCTTAATAATCATAGATTTAATAAAAATGCATTTTTTTAAACAAATACTTTATTTCTACACCCTTAAAGACACATTGCCTCACCACCGTAACCCAGCTTCTCCTTATTTCATACATTCAATAAAGTATTTTAGAATTTTTATTTCGTTTTTTGGTCAATATTGGTAATTATTTATTAAATGTTTTTTATACAATATTATTTTTAATTTTTATTAAACTCAAAATAAATTGTAAAGTCGTTTTATAGTTAAAAAAAACCACAAGAAAGTATAGGTGTTTTGAGCATCTAAGGATTTTTTTTGCTATGCTTTTGTATTTTTCCAGGATGTGATGGTATAGTAACGATTACGTGTTGTGTTGATCAGTAATCTTTATGACATTTTGGCAACTAAGAGAAATTTTCAATAAATCAATCAGAAAGGTATGTTTCTCAGATGGTTTTTTAAGAATGTTTGAAAAGTATATCTCTAAAAGTAGGTATATCTCTAAAAGTAGCAATAACTGATACGGTTTATTTAAAAACCGCCCTATCAAGTAGGGCCTATTGATTGTTCAGTTACACTAAGCTATTTAAGTAATTTCGGCTGACCGGCCACTTTTCAACAGTAGGAGTTGATCAAACCCATGAACCAAATAATGCTCTCATAAAGGGTGATGGTGGGGCCGGCCGTGGGTTCGTTAAGGAGGTGGATGATTTGTAGATCAGAGAGGTCTGCCTTGATGGATCAATTTGAAAATATAACTTCTCCAAGAGAGTCATCACCAATACAGCTGAAACAACAAACACCACATTTACAAACTGTCTTTAACAAGAAAGTAAAAGCTCTGAAAGAAGTCATGACAGTATTTGGAAATCCTTTTCTTGAATCAGGGAAAGAGGTTTTATCTTTAGAGAGCCTGGGGTTGTCAGAAGAAAATGTTCAAAACATCATGAACATTGAAGAAGTAGGCAAAACAAAGTTTGAGAAATTAGTTTTCAAAAGGATATCCTCAGATGAGATATCTTTGTACCAAAATATAAAACAAAACAAGTTCATATTGTTTGGAAATAAAAAAGTTATCCCTAAAAGTGGAAGATTTAGGTCACTAAAGAATGACGTTGACTTATTCTATAACCTTTTTGTCATTTTTACGACTAGAAACCATCAACTTATTTTCGTTAGAAAATCATCCAATCCCTCCAGGAATTTCATGTGAAGGACATATTCGAAGAGGAAGCAAGGCTGACCGACCTGTTCATAACTTTGAAAAAATGCATATCTTCTGAGATAAATGACCGAGTCACTCTGCGGTCTGATGTCATGGATTTTGAAGATGATAACTTCATTGATGATCCAGCTGAAATGTCACATAAAGCTGCTCAAGAGGTGCTAATTCAAGATGAAGGTGGTACTCCTGATGCTCAAGAGGTTCCTAAAGATGTCATTTTACCGTAAGATGATTCAAACAGCACAAATCAGATAACCTCTATTGCTTATGATTAGGGGGCGGATATATAGGCATTAAAATTTTAAGAAAAGGCAGGCATATAGCTACTAAAAATTTCAAAAATAGGCACATAAATATGCATTATAAAGTAAAAAAAGGCATTAAATAGGTATTAAAAAGAAAAAAATAGGCTCATAAATAGGCATAGTAATGAAAAAAACCCACCAAAACACTCAAAATTGTTATTATTCATTCTTAAAATTCAGCATACACTTTCTATAAACACAAATTAATTACTATTAGAGTTAATTGCCAAATACTTCTCAGGATTTTCGGATGTACATTTTTGTCTGACAAAATGTTTTTATAGTGTGAGAAACTTCTCTCAACTTCACATGAAGTCATCGGGCAAAACTTCAGACCAGCTATCTCAGCTGAGCTAAGCTTGATTCCGGGAGTGATGTAATCTGTCCTTCCAAGATGTCCGCAATACTTGCCATCACTTTCCATCCAGGGTTTCGCTGCAATACTCTGTTAAATTTGTTGACGATGGCTGTACCAACTGAGCCAGAAGCCTGATTCAGGTTTTCTTCTATTCCCCGCATTATCTTCACAGCATTCATAAGAGGCAAATCTCTCATCTCCAGGAAGATTTCCAAAATTGCTTTTTACAGATGCCAGTGGTTTCATCAACAGTAACCCAGAAGTATGATTCTCCAATATCTTCTCGGATCGTCTCAACTGTCTTAAACGAAATATTTTTTTAAAATTGTAAATAGTTTAAATCAATACTATTCAGTTAATATTTTTAATGGCAGAAAGAAAAACTGCTATTGTAAAAATTTGTGGACAAATAGGTTGAATGCAAGTAGTGTCCTCAGAGTTTATTCATCTGGTATCTTCATGTTGGTATATTTGTTGAGAAAAGCATTGAAATCTGGATTCTCCAGCTTCTTCCAAGGAATACTTGCAGCTACCATCGCAGAGCATAAGTCAGCAAAAAATTGCTCTTGGGTTTTATCTGCATCGTTAACTTTAGGAAAAAATTGTTGATATCCTGTTTTCTTTCTGGAATTCTTTATATGTATTGCAGTATTTTTGTGTTGTTTTAGGTGATACTTCTTCTCGCATTTTACCTAAATATTATATATAGACATTTTCATCCAATAATATATGTGAATTCTACAAATTAACAGCGTATAACCCTAACGGGTAGTAAGACACGGTGCTAAATAATAATAATAATAATAATACAAATTAACAAAGCATCCCTTAACAAGAGAACTAAGATTTTTTTTTACGCTTTGCTAAATATTTCCACTTTTCCATTGAAATCCTTCAATAAGAAATAAAACTTAGTTTGAAGGATAGCAAATAATCGTGGTTTACTTTTAAACTGTAGCCAAAATATTTAATAAAAACCTTGACTTTCAAAATAAATAATTTCATTTCCCCTATTGAAAAGGTAATTTACCTCTTTGGAACATGCCTGGAAAAAATATTTTGCTATCCGTTGTTAAATTCCTATCTGTTTGAATAATACACTTTTACACGATTTATTTTTAGGCATTTTCTACTAGTTCAATAATTTACACTGAGTCCAATACAAAGAAATATTAATGAACAGATATGCACATCAAACAACAGCGTAATATACACAACCACTGAATGAACTGACACTGCTGTGAGATAGAAGAAATTCTTTGTCGACAGTCTGACCAGTTTGGACCTATCATACCACTGGACACATGTGTTTTTCCTACCTATCATGAGTATCCACGTGGAGTGACCTATGGCGTGAAGGAGGGGCGGGGGCGGGGAGCCGCAAGTATTTAGAATGAAAAATGAGGGTGTGAGGAAGAGAGAGATATAAAAAAGGCACTTTAAGGCACCCATTTGTAAAATAGGCACTAAACACCTAAATATGCATTTATAGGGACTATAAAAGTTATCACACTATCTTCGAAATCATCGAAAATAAACTTATACCTCAAAAGACTACTTTTAAAGCATAGGAATTAAAAAAGCATTTAGGGCAAAATCCGCCCCCTACAGTTATGATGGTCAAGCTCTCGTTCCTATCATTCAGCCAAAGGTGGAAAAAACATTTCAAGAGTACAGTGGAGTTGTAGGAAAATATCTACAGACAGACGTCAGAAAGTACCAAACAAAGCGTATTGATATAGTGTGGGATGTATAACAAGAAAAAACTATAAAATCATATGCCAATGACTGGCGTGGATCTGAAGAGTGGTGTCAGGTTTGGGCAAACAATATCTTAGGAAAGAAATGGCGACACTTCTTCAAACATCCGGAAAATAAAACTGAACTATTTTCCTTCCTGGATAAAGCGATTGCTGCCAGTGATCTCTCTTCATTCCTGGCCAGGGAGATTGTTGCCAGTTCACACCTTAAGGATATACAGGTATTTTCCACTACAGGCCCAAATGTACTCTCTAATGATGTGAATCAGACTTCATTCGTCGAGGAAATAATTTTAAGATCATTGTAGTTCATGATATAGCTCAAAACCTTGGCAAAGGAAGTTCTTGGCTTGGATTTCACGCATTCTCTGGGTTAGGTAGCACATCATTTTTTGCAGGCCGAGGGAAAAAATCAATATTGAACAAATTGAAGAAATTCCCTGAAGTGATGGAGGCTTTTTGGTTTCTAGCACACCCTCAGGACAATTTGCCTGGTGCCATCTTCAATCCCCTTCAACGGTAATAGGTGTCATTTTTCAATTTAAAGAACTTGAAATCTAGATGTGGCTATATCCATAATTAACAAATATAATAGCTTTGCTATTTAATCTATCATAATATGTGGAACATTTGGCAGCTTAAAGCCAACTATTGAGTCGATGGTGGCTGCGTTATTTGAAAGCTCATAGCTTAATTGATCACATATTTGTAGCTGACGATTTTCACATGTCCATCACAGACTCCACCTTAAAGTATGAGTGAAAAATTACCCTAAAGATTGGATGGTTCCTTAATAGCTCAGTGGTTAGAGCATTGGCGTAGTAAGCCAAAGGACCCGGGTTCGATTCTCGTGTCCAGGTATCATTTTTAAATTTAAAGAACTTGAAGCTAGATTATGTCGAAAAAAAAAGGGATGTTCTGAAATTCATGATTTTTATAGATTCCAGCAAACATGCAACGAGACGGTGTGGAGCAACAAAGCAGTCTGCCCGCTACTTGTGTTTTATCTAGGATTATGACCTTGTGGCTTGTCATAATAAAAATTACAAGATGCACTTATTTTAGTAAACTAAGCAATACAAAACATTTACTTGAAGAATTTTATGATTTAATCAATGAATAGAAATCTATGATAAAGATAATAAAAAATACAATTCGCTATTGTTATTTCTTTAAATAACTAAGTAAATATCGACTAATCGGAAACTTGTAAATACTCATCTTAAAGATAATTTAAAGATCTTTCATTTAAAACAAAGAAATTGAAAATTTAGCCAGTGGTTTACGATATATACTAAAAATAGTCAATTAGAAGCGTCAGCCATCTTGATGACGTCATAGATACTGTCCGTGGAGGAATTTTTTGGCCTCCATATCTGAAAATGCATAATTTATCTGAGAAAATAGCAAAATTTCATGCTTGTATCAAAAGGTGCAGTTTCAATTCCCTACGCTGCTCAGCTATTTGTCTCAAGTTGAGACTAAACCAGCTTCACAAAAGAGATTCAAAATCACCAAGTAGGCAGCGTCGTTAATTTATTATGTTCTTTACTATACGAATTTAACCTCTTGAGGTCTATTTAGAAAACGTAATATAATATAGTGAAATTAAGAGTATTTAAAAATAAACATTAGGGGGACTAAGGTGTTGGAGTATGAAGGGTAAGAATGGGTTTTTATATTCATGCATGACACATAGCTAATAGCGAATAAAGATAGCACATAATGCACAAGAAGTTTGAAACCGTTATTTTCAATTATAGCGTTTATAGGCGATACGTAGTGAATAGTGCACAAGGCATAAAGTTGATTTAACTCTATAACTTCTTATACGCTATGCATGGAGTGTAGTAAAGTAGACGCACCAGCCAATGAGAAAGCGAGGAAAAGCTATAGCCAAATAAACGCCAGTATATCGATCTACCCGTCTTCAGCAGGATAATTTAACACAAGAAGGGCGCCTTTTATATCCTTCTCTCTCTGAAGCAAGTGACAATCGATTCAAGTAAAACTTTATACACGTTTAATTGTAGGCTAAAGGCTAACCCATTGTATTTTTCTAATGAACTGTGTACTCTACAATATTTAAAATTGGTTATGCGTTTTGCATGACAATATATATATAGTACGGCGTTTTAGTATTTGTTCATACTATACGCATATGTACTAATTGCTCTGGTGAATTAGGGGTGAAGAAGAAGGAATCTAGAGGAAGTGTATCTGAATTTGCGTGGCGGGAGATTGGAAAACCAGTTTGGAAGGCCACCTTCAGTTCACCTAAACGTGATTCGAACCCCGATTTCCGTGTCATCGGCAGTCTAGTTGATTGCGAGAGTGACACCTTAGACCATGCCGCCACCGAAGCGTGTATATGCATGGATTACGCCACTGTTTGGCCTCAGCATTGGCAAAGGTTGCTTCGGGACGCACGGTGCCTGACAGTTGACAGACAGTGCGAGCGAGGGCACACCACACCCTCCAGTTTCGCGGATGCGCACTAGCTCAGCGCTGGAGTCAGACGTGACAGGGCGCGTGGGCTGAGGCTGGGTTCAGTTGGGCGGGGGAACTACATTCAGTGAGATAAGAACGGTGGTTCGGTTTCCAGGAGGCGATCATCCCGCCAGGTGAGAGATCGCCCAAGTCTACGATTATGATACCTACCTAATTGCATCTTCCAACTCCCTGTGTACATGTTATATTCCTCCTAGGGTTTTTAGAGACGCTTGATTTCCTCAACTTACAATCACATTTCCCATCCCCCAGTATCGTATCATACTGCCATTGTTTATGAAATCGATAGCCTGTATGTTTTTCCTCATAGGCTAGTCATGCTAATTTATTGTAAATACGATAAGAGATGTTCAATGTTTCCTTCTTAAATTTTATAAGTAGCTATTCATGAAGTAGATGTGTTTAAACACGTGAAAGGGAAATTGTAAATTGAGAACACGTCATGTGTCAATAGTTCTTGTTTCACTGACGTGATAAATACAAGGCGATATTCCAACTTGAGAAAAAACCTGTACTGCATCATATTTATATAATTTCATCCTTTATAATAATATAGGTAAAATGTTAGGACTATATTTCAACATATTGATTTTTGGAAAATATTCCTTTTTATCAGGTTTAGTCTCTTTAGAGAGATTTTTTTTCTTCAAATCATTACAATAAATACTTACAAAATGACAATTTAGGAATTTTAGCAATTCATTTATCTTACCCCAAACCACACTACGCGTGAATCATTAAATGGTGTTTTTGGTTTTTATGTTTTCGCGTGCATGGGAGGAAATGAAGTCAGGGGAGAGAGACTTGGGGTAGGAATCACTGTATCCGAAAAGATAATGTCAAGGTTCATGTTACTTGCTTTCTCCTTGTCCCTTCTTTCTCAACAGACTCAAGATTTCAAATCTGTGTGCAGGAAAGTTAATATTCATATCAAATACAATGAAACAGTTTCGGTAAGAATAGGCAATCTAGGAAGCGTCAGTAGAGTATGTTAACCGCTCAACTATAGCAGATAGGAGTGATTTCACTATACTAGTATACTTTATTTGTATTACGATAATATGAATTTAAGATTAAACACTACTTCCACAAATATATAGAGAATTGAACGTCCATTAAAATAAGCTGGGTAAGTAATCCGCTATGTGTACAGTTTGTGTGTATATATGTGCATGTTCACATCTATAGTTATGTACTTGTGTAGGCATACACAAATGAGCTATGATAAACCATCCATGTGTATCAACATATTAAATATGCATTAAAATTAACACATGTGACATAGTAGTAGTAAATTCGTGTGCTTAGAACCTATTTTAAAACAAAATACACTATTTGAAGTGCTACATCGAACATTTCTTTAAGTTTGCGTAAATGTGAGTATGCTATATTAATAATCAAACCAGGTATTCTATGTCATTTAATATAGTTCTTAAAATAATCTCTTAGAGTATATATACCATAATAATAACATATTCATTCACTATATATTTATTCAAATAGCTGACAGATTTTATTTTGATTAAAAAATTGAGATAAATCTAAGTTAAACATTTTTTCTACTATAATTACGTTATGGTTCCTACTTAAACTAATAACATCGTAGTATTTTCTTTTGTTACAATTAAATTTATCATTATAATTTTACAAGAATAATGACAATAATCGTAAATATAGATTTCATTTTCAATTCTTGTAATGTGTTTAAAAAGGCATTTAAGGTTTCATGCTATTAGGTTTAGATTAAGCTCACCAGACCATATTGCTATTACAATGACAAATTATTAATGAAACTGCATACTTATTGTATTTAAAATTATGTATTTTAAAAGATATAGTATAGTAATAAATATGAAGATAAATTAATCATCGTTAATCTATGGCAACAATCAGTTACAACACTATATGTGTTAACCCACTTCGGTGGCCGCATAGTCTAAGAGGTCACTCTTGCAGTATACTAGACTGTCAATAATGGGGAGATTGAGGTTCTATTCTCGGTCGGGTGTACTGAGGTTTTTTCAAAACGTTTACACGCTCTCCCTCCAAGCAAATGCGGGCACACTTCCTATTCATATGAACTTCCTAATCCTTAAAACCATTAGCGAAGTTAGTACACAAGAAACTAGAGCGGGTAGTAAGATGCAGTGCTAAAATATATATGTAATTGGAACTACTTAAGTAAAAATACTTTATTTTTAAAATCATTCCCCAGACAATTTCAATATCTAAATATGTATATTAACAGGTATTAGAACCCCAAATAAATAAAACTGTAATTACATTAATAATATTCATAATGATATAATATTTAAGTTAGACGTTGTGTACTGCTATACCAGTAGTGCAAAAATATATAAAGTGGTTGCTATAAGGTACAGTTTTTGAGGAAACAGATAAAACTTGACCTCATTACCTGCCTATAGCTTAAAATTAAGATGGCTAACAGCATTTTAGAACATATTTGGAAGTATGTGATGTTTTTTCTTATATTTTGAAACAAATGGTTAAGTAAGAATTAAAATTATTATAATGAAATCTTAATATATATTTTTTAAATTTTTATGCATTAGTTATAATATATAATTTAATTATAAAGCTAAATATGAAGGAAAACAATCCATGTATGCCAATAGTCGGTTCTAGTATTATATAATATATATTGACCATTTATTTTTTTATATATAAAGCTGGATAAAAATATATTTTAGGCATGCCATGTTTATGTTACACTTAAAAAAAAGGTTATAAATAGAGTAGATAGGGGGAAAATAATAAAGGGAGAGAGAGAAAAATAGTTAAAACATAAAATTATTATTATTTAGCACCACGTCATACCACCCTTTCGGGCTATATGCTTTACAATTATTTATTAAATCTCCTTTTTCATTGCTAATTTAAGGTAACACTGAGTGAGTTACATCAAGTCAATTAATACCTACGATAGCATTAGTTTCATCTTCATTTTCAAGGAACAAATATTAATAACAAGAAAAACTCTGTTCGTTAAAACAATTAAATAAATCTAAATTCAAACTTTATTTTACTTTCATTATCGATTATAAATAAATATGGGTTGTTGGTTGATAATCACTTCAAACAAATACTTCAGTACAAAAGTTCTAAAAATAAGTAGCATTAAAATAAAAACAATTCTAGGACCAAATAATACGTAAAATCAAGAAAAATCTTTGAGAGACATATGCAACAAAAAAGTAAACGTAGATATAGGGGGTAATCGAGTAGAAACGGACACTTAAGGTTTTTAAATTTAATTTATATTCTTATTAAGTGAAAATAAGACAAGTGATATGTCAATATTAAGATTATATATGTATTTCTATACCTGCTGTATTAACATAGCTTATTGAAAATATTCTTCTTTCTAGAGTCATTAAAAAAAAGCTTGATTCAGTTTAAAAAATTACTGTCGGGTAGTACCGGACATTATAAAATATAACAATTTTTTAAATTTGGACACTAAACTCCTCTTATTGTCTTAAGATGCTTTCTCACAAGCATCATATTTATAAAAAGATGGATTTAATTCTGTATTTGCACAATTCTCGTGCGCCCACCCTTGACAAAAATCGCATTTTATCTAATCCTCGTCAACATTTTCTCCAAATATTATAAACTTGGTTTTATCTTCAACTTGTTCGCTCATAAGTTGTACCGAAGTTTTGTTAACTTTTCTGTTATTTTGATGTAGTTTAAATTATTTTTTTTTAGTGGCTTCCAACCTAGTTTTGGATTTCTCCATTTTCGTGAATTTTTTTCTTCTAACTTAGCTTTCTTTATAAGGACTTGATTTTAGTATTTCGCTCTTAGCTCTTAGCACCACGTCTTCTTCTAACATGTAACCTGTGTTCTGCAGCAACAAGCACTGGTGACACTTGTGTGATTATGGTGTGAAAAATTCTAGTTGAAGGAGGAGATGACTGTGGAGGCTTTGATGTTGAAGTTTGTGCTGTTGAAGTTGACTGTTTTGAAGTCATGGAAGTAGATAACTGTGGAGTTGGAGGTTGTTGAGATACAGAAGTTGAGGCTCTTGGAGATTCAAATGCTGGTTCTGAATTTTCGTGTCCATAATTTGGTCAGAGTGTAGTCTTAGGGGATATTGATTGTAGATTTCCTGGATCATTTTTCAATAGCTCTATGTCTACATAGACAAAGTCTGGAATATCTAGTCCTTGGGATGGCAAATAGTCTAAAGCTGTGAATATGTGTGTATGATATGGATGTATACCTGTACATTCGAACCTATTTTTAGCTATATCCATTTGGAAAATGTTGATAAAAGTATAGCTTACTAATCCAACTACTTCATAATCTGTTATCCTGGAAAAAGGATTCTATCACATCCAAATAGCACAAGCTTCATTATATGAGTTTTTAAAGGGCTTCATTATGGTCCTATCAAGTGGTTACAGTTTCTGTAACGCGTGAGGGAGAAAACTTACGTATGGACATTGAGTTGACGTGCAAACAGAATCACGTCAAGCTCCTTGTGGCTGCAGTGACCATCTAAAATGAGCAGCACAGGTTCTTCTTCAGTAGAATGGATACGTTTGACGAACTCTTGAAGCCACTTCAGAAAAATGTCACCAGTTATCCATCCAACCAACTGCTCGTTGCATGCTAGTAGATTCAGTGGTTCTTAATGTGGTTTCAGGGTATCGTTTCATAAAATCAAAGTAGATTATTATTATTAGCACCGCGTCTTACTACCTGTTCGGGTTATACGCACTTACGCTAATGTGTAATGGTAGGGTGATTGTGAGATGAAATGAAGGACCTACAGTTTAACGTGGAATCCGAACCATGGTGGAGGCCTGGCATTCCCCACATTCACAATATGTCTTGTCAGAGGTGAAGGAAGGGTTTGGTAATCAGATAAATCTGTGCCGGGATCATAGTAAACATCCTTACCAGAACACTTCTTTTCCTTGTTGAAGCGGTGATCAAGTTTCAAGGTTTCGGACACATCTAAAGTCAATTTCCCAAACTACCCACGACTCAGTGGCATCAAACGGTTATCAAGCTCTTTAATATGTTACAAGTTCCTCTTCAAAATTTTCTAAGAATATAGCTTTGAATCACCCCATTTGAGGGCCTATATTTAACTTCATTTCCTAAGTTTAACTTCGCTACTATGTCTCCTAAGGAGCTTTTAGGAACAGCGTATATATTTGCCGCCTGTCTCACTGTCATAGCGTTACTAAAAACTTCCTCTACGGCTAATTTCATGTTTTCTTCTTGCCACTTCCCACGTAAGTCTACTTTTTACCTTTTCTTTAATTTAGGTATAGTGTAATATTCCAAAATTGGTTACCTGAAAGCAAAAGTTTTATGAAGAACAATATATATGAGTATACCTAACCTTAAATTAGGTGTTTTATTTGTAGCTTAAGCTTTATTGGTTGCCAATGTTAGTAAAAACTTTGTGGCATCCCTTAGTTTGTCCGTTACTGGACGAAAACCACTTGTCCGATACTAGTCAATCTGTATGGCAATAAAATAATGGTATTCATTATAATGATAATTTCTCTATTGACCAAATCAATATTATAACTTATTCATGAGTTTAACCTTTACCTTATATCCAATAAACAAACTAATTGTAATTACCATGTGAGAATTAGAAGTCTTGAAAATGTAGTTGAAACAAATAAACAAAGAAGAGAAACTACACAAACACTCGTGGGACGCGTACGGCTCAAAGGTACACCTTCAACTAATGGCTGTCTTTGGCTGCAAGCAAGAGGAGTAATATTATATCCAAGAGGGTTCTCTAGCTAACGGCAGTTTAATGAAACATGATCTGTCTGATACTAGCCGTTGTATTATACTATACGACTCTCCCCGCTGATTTTGTTAGGGCCTATTCTTAAGGTATTTTTTACTATCAAAATCATAAATGTATTGTTCCTAAAATATACTATGTACTGTACAATATATTATTAGTCACAAATTGCTAGATTATGTCGAATATTGTTATGTCATGTATTGGAGGTAAACTCGTTTTTATATATGACGTAATTGCGTATATTAGTTTTGTTCCCACTGTCTTTTTTATATTTATTTTAAACGTTTTCAATTAATGGCTATTTAACAGCTTTGGTGGCCGCATAGTTTAAGACTCTAAGGCAGGGTTCGCAAACTCACAACTCGCGGGACGCATATTGTGCACTTATCTTCTATACCTTTTTACTATTCTCCAGCCCGAAGTCAAATAAGCACACAATGAATAATAGTTTAATTTTAGTGTTTACATAATTTTTAGTAACTGAAAACAGAGGGAACAATTTTTAGACTGTGCTAACTTTTTTATTACTTTAAATATACCTACTTGGCTGTGAAAATATTTATTTTCATAGTTTAATAAATACGGTTTCAAATATTTTGCTATTCCTTATAAGACTCACAACACACCCCTAGTTTGTGAATCTGGCCCCTCGACTTATTAGAGTTTGAGAACATTGCACTAAGGTATGTTTTTATTATTTCTATTTTGTAACTTACTTTAATTATTAGTTTCGTTATTTGCAACTGTGGGGATAAAACGACGAGTAAAAAGAATCGAGTATAATTTTTACCGGGTACTTTAAAAATAATTGGGAAAGTTATTCGCTTGGTTAGCCTGCGTTTTGATTGTGTACTTTACAACTGCGAGTATTTTGTATTGAAAATGCATGTGTGCATTTAAGGCATTTTCAACTAGAAAGTAACAACAGAACCTTTTCTTGAAAAATGAGCTCTACGGAAAAATGTGTTTTAAATAGAAATAGCAGCGTATAGCACTGTAAACATTTCAGCCAATAAGGTTGATTCTCACTCAGCTGGTAAGAAAATAAAAAGATAAAAGAATAACACGGTCTGTAGTAAAGTTACGCGATTATTTTATTTAATAATTGTGCCCACCATTAGCCATCATAGTCATCCAAATGCACAAATTCACTTTTCTTTAAAGAATCAACTAAATACTGCACCTAGTTCTTTGATGGCTCACTTATAAATGGCGGGAAATCGAACAATTATAACTTGTTACGAGTCAAAATGTCTCACACGTCTCTACATCAAATGAAAAGTGATGCGACATTTTGCCTCGAAACAAATGCTCGCGAATCATATGTTGTATTTGGTGTATGGAGCATCCTAAGGCGTCACTGGCAATATACTAGACTGCTGAGTACGGGGAGATCAGGACTTGATCCCGGTCGGGTGTACTGACGGTGGCTCTTCTTGAATAATTTTCAACTCGTTCATAATCAAATGTGGGTACACATTCTCTAAATTTAACCTTCCTCACACCTAACACATTAGCGTAATTAGTACAGTACATATGCTTACAACCCGAATGGGTAGTAAGACGTGGTGCTAAAACAACTTGGTTCATTGGTTAAGGACGAGGAAATTAGTTCTAAGAAATGCAATCTCATTAGCGCGAAGTGAGTATGGGCAAACCACAATTACATATCCCATGTTGTAAAGCGTTTCATGTGCACCCAGCTAAGATTCCGGATCGCCACATAACTTTCAGGGCAATCCAGTAGACCGAAAGTCTGACGTCTTAGAACAGTGGTTCACAAATGTTTTAGGTTCACTTGATTCCATAAACTAATTCTCAGTAGCTCCTATTATACCCTTTTAAAAAACTTCATTCGGAATAGCGGTTTGTATAACCCATTAAGGTAGAAAATAAAACCATTATCTTTATACCGTAGCATTCAATGTCCCATTTATTAAAAATCAAATTAAAACTTTTTAGTTTGATCAAACAAAATTGGCTAACTCTATTATTTTTATTTTTATTAGCACCATGTCTTTCTAACCAATCGGGCTATACGCTTATGTGCTAATTACACTATTGGGCTAGGGATAAGTAAAGTTTAATTTAAAGGAAGTGTACCCGCATTTGCGTGGAGAGAGTGGGAAACCATTTAGGAAAAACAACCCTCAGTACATCCGACTGGGATCGAGCCATGACATCCCCGCCATAAGAAGCCTCTGTAGTATATTGCGAGAGAAGTGCCTTAGACCATGCGGTCATCGAAGCGGGGATTAACTTTATTATAACCATTTTTCTGATAGTAATTTAGAAAGTCCCTTGGCTACCACATTCATAATTCTGCAGTGTTCAGTAAACGTTCATTGAATGGGCTTGATAACGTGATAACAGTTTCCCAATGTCTGGTTTAAAATCAATTAACAGGAGTCTTATATCACCCCCTCTCGCACAAACTTCTACCTCCTTGCATATTAGCACCCTCAAAGATAATCCAATCACCCCTCCGGGGTGGTACAGCCCTTATGACAGGCATGTCAAATTCGTGGCCCTATCCATTATTTTGTGTGGCCAGCGAATCTTATGAAGAACCATCATCTTCTTATTATAAACGTCAAGGAAATACTATATTTTGGAGTGCGATATTTAGACATTTAGCAACATTTTGAGAATTCAGACATGTGAGGGAGGGGTGTACCAAATCCGCACTCTTTACTTGACAAGGATCAATCTCCCCCNCTCTTTACTTTACAAAGATTTAATCCCCCCCCCCCCCCCATCAAAAAAACTTATGATTTGGCGAAATCAAAAAAGTGTGTTAGTTTTAACCCTAGGCGAATCCATCTTTTTCAATTGAGAATAGATTCCGAGTCTTGGCTAGCTTACTCAAATCGAATCCGAATCGAATCTCATGCCTAAAAAAAAGTTCTAGTAAAATTCGGACCGAAAGTAATGAACCATGTTGACAGATTTACATTTTAGGAATAACACTTTCAAATTAATTTATTCGTATTTAGCTTGGCCTACGGGTAAAACTCAGGTAGTCCTAAGTTCTCAAAATTCCCCCTTTTATGCATATTTGCTGTCATTCAAAGCTTATTTAACCTTATTGAACTTTTATCCTAAATATTAAAATGTTTAAAAAAACACGTGGCACTAATCACTACTCAAGAAGCTGAACTATTTTGTGTTCAACACTTTTCTAACCCCTTTAGAAAATAAGTATATCCTGGTTTTGGTTCGACACTGGGTGTGATGCAAAGCTCGATTATGCTCCTTGGAATAAACGAGATAATATACCTATCTCTTTGTTGCACTTTCGAGTAACTCTTTTATACAACTTATAATTTATAACACTTTAAATAAAATAATTATAATCAGAAATGTACGTGGTTTTCTAGGGAGCCCGAGGACGATGGCCCCCGTACCCGTTCCTTAATCCAGCCCTGACTAAAAAAAAGTACTCTATCCTTGCAGGATTCCGACTGACGAACTTCATCCCTGCTCTCTTCCATCTCCAAAGCTCCGCTTCCTGTAGGCTAATTTCTACAAGCTTACCACCAATGTGTGGTTTACTGGCACATTCCTGCGATTCCATCAGCCGTAGCGAATGTCTACCCTCACACAAAAACTACAAGTCGCCAAAGTTCCTTGTTCTTATATTACAAACAATTAATTATAAGTATACATACCTATATCAATTTAAACTGTTTGAACAATCTTGATAACTTTATATAACTAATATATACATTATACAAAACAAATTCTTATTGAATTATAAATATTTATCATGATACATTATTAACACAAAACTGGTTATTTCAAACTCAATAAGAGCTAATACTTGTTCCATTCATCGTCCTTATAGTCCCATGGGCTAGCTAGTCTTGGAAACTGCTTATCGATACTGAGACAAGTACCCTATTCATTTTCTTTCCTTAACTTAGCTTAATTAATTGGATTTTACTCGCTGCTTCTAATATTAAAAATATTCATCCTGATCTTACGTGCTAGGCTGTTTTAGTAGCTGTTCACTTGTACCACAATATTTCCACTCCTTATTCTGTTACAGTAGGCTAGATAGTTTGTATCAGAACTCCTATAATGGGTATATTATTATTATTATTTAGCACCGCGTCTTACTACCCGTTCGGTTTATACGCTTTAAGTACTAAATACGCTAATTGATTGGGAATTGGGAAGGTTGAATTAGAGGAAGTGAACCCGCATTTGCGTGGAGGGAGAGTGGAAAACCATTTAGGAAAAACCACCCCCAGTTCACCCGACCGAGATTCGAACCTCGATCTCCCCGTCCTCGGCGGTTGAGCTCAACACGACTCGCGCGCTAGCCAACTACGCCACTGAGGCGGGTATAATGGGTATATCAAGTTCAGTTTATTCTCCTATACCGGTTCTCCTATGCCAGATAGTTTAAGTTCTTAATAGCTGGTTTAAGGTCTAAAGAATGTGCCAAATTCAGTGCCTACTGTTTAAAATATATTTTTAGCTGTGATACCAATTAAAACATATGAACAACATTTTCTATGCACTAATCTAGCTTTCGGAAAAGCAAAAGTTCTACATTTGTATCAACATGATTAAATATTTTCTAAATTTTTATAATTGGACACCTGTAGACATACAACTCAGTTTCTTTTAACAAGTCGATATAATTTTAAAAGGAAAATGGGGCCCATACTCCGTTTACCCTGAAAGGAAGCAGTCTTACCGTGAAGGATTACGCTATAAACCTATCTTATATGCTATACCATAGTGGAATTAATTCAAACTAAGCTTGTTTACTCACAGGATAAACAAAATGTTCTTTTCATTGCACTTTTTTGAATAAATATAATGGTTTACCAAGTAAACCAGAAGGGGTGTGTAAAGTTAATCCAGATAAAAGATTGAAAAATGTGATCCAAAGTCGAAGCCGAAGTCAAAGATAAATAAGATGTTTGTTGTTGTCACATAACACTAGGTTATTTCTAATCTTATATTAACCATTAAGTACGTGTATGTAAAGATAAAAAGGTTTAAAGAGAAAAATAAACTACACTGCATTATTTCATCCTTACATATCTGCATTTATTTAAATTTATTTATCTTCTGTATCAAAAATGCACTTATAAGTTTGTCATAGATAATTTAACGAGATGGAATATCTATGACTAAATAATGGATAGGCTGGAAGATAACACAACTACAAAGGTTTTTTTAATGCCTAATTCCAGCGAACGTTAGTTAAGATGTTACATTATTATTATTATCACCGCTGTCTTACTACCCGTTCGGGTTATACGCACTTACGCTAATGTGTAATGGTAGGGTTATTGCGAGATGAAATGAAGGACCTACAATTTAACGTGATATCCGAACCACGGTGGAGCCCTGGCATTCCTCACATTCACAAGATGTCTTGTCAGAGGTGAAGGAAGTGTTTGGTATTCAGATAAATCTTTGCCGGGACCGAGGATTGAACCCCGGCCGCCAGCATAGAAGTCTGACACCTTACCCCTAGACAACCAGGTCACCTATTAAGATGTTACAACTTTGCAGATATTTTTATTTCCAACAAAATAATAATAATAATAATACTTAGCAGCACGTCTTACTATCCGTTCTGGTTATAGGCTTAAGTACTAATTACACTACTAGGTTAGGGAATTGACAAGGTTGAATATAGGCGAAGTGAACCCGCATTTACGTGGAGGAAGAGTGGAAAACCATTTAAGAAAAACCACCCCAGTTTACCTGAGTGAAATTCGAACCTCGATTTCCCCGTCCTTGGCAGTCTAGCTCAACACGAAACTAACACGTTAGCTAACTACGCCACCGATGTTGGCGAGAATGAATATAATATATTTGTTTTTAAGAATGTTATTAATAATATTAATAATAACAGCAGCACGCACGTGCACTCAGTCCTTCAGCTGGTTATTGTGTCCACCCGCACCATCTGGGAGAAAGCATATGTCCTAAGGAAGTCTTGAAAGTGCGGTTAGTATTCCGTTGCTTTACAAACTAGATTTCTGTGAGCGAGCGAGAAAGATCCAACAATCTTTTTATGGAAAGGTAACTCAAAACCTTCCAGGTATCTTTTACATTCCTCAAACGACACCAGACCGACGGATTTACTTCCTTACGAAGGAAGTTGCGTTACGTATTTTCATCACTCGATAAAAATTCATCGACCTCAGCTGGATTTTAGCCAGGGAACATCGGGTCGTGGGACGAGCACCTTGCCCCCAAGACCACCGAGGTTCTTTTCTTCTACTTACCTGCCTACTTTATCTATACTTACGTTATATATGCCATTCAATTACTAGTTGGTGTTAAAAATAACCTTTTACGCTTTTTATTGCCTTCAAATAGTTTGATTTTACACATGTTTAATCATTTTTGACGTTTATGGCTATTTTCACTATACGGGAAAGTTTTGGCAAGACTTAAAGACAACACATGGCCAAATATTTAATTAGTAAATATTCAATATGTGTGGGCCCAATCTAGTGGAAATCCGTGGGATGTGTCAATATATTCAACATATTTGATCTGCTAAGGATGTATTTTAAAAATATTGTTTTTCAATTCCAACTAGCTTTCTCATGATAAGTTTGGCTAAGATTTTTGTACTAGTTCATTATAAATTAACAATTGGGACACACATTTTATGAAATGTTAAGACAACTTTGGATACTCGTGTTGTGTGTTTCAACATATTGTACTCCATTATATTACTATTATATTTCATCCCATATAGAGCCATAATTGCTTTGATATGTGAAATTCAAACTCAATATTATTTTAATTTTCACACAAAACATGGAAAAAAAACTCATTTTTAACAGATTAAATATACAGGCCTTAATAAATTAGCCCTCTTGAAAATAAGAAATAGAAACCATATGTGTTATGTTTTGAATATAACAAGTTGTATTATTTAAATTGAAAAATGACATCTAGACATGGGAATCGAACTCAAGGCCTTTGGCTTAGTACTCCAATACTCTAACCACTGAGGTATCCAGGAGATATCCCGTGCTCAGGGTCATTCTCAACTCATATTTTAAGACAGAGTTTGGAATGGACGTGTGGAAATTGTCA
>CABFOW010007857.1:3314-21324 GCA_902141385.1 Timema californicum | reverse complement strand
TAAATCTGTGCAGGGACCGAGGATTGAACCCCGGCCGCCAGCATAGAAGTCTGACACCTTACCCCTAGACCGCCAGGTCACCCTAATACCTAAAAGAGCATTAGTTTCATCGTCACGTTCAAAGAGCGAATATTAATGTTCAGAAAAACTGCTTGTACAGATACAGGCATATATTTTAACTTTGACTTTCATTATTGACTATTAAATAAATGTAGGGTGTTTATCACCTCGTCTTACCACCTGTTCAGGTTATTCTCATATATGATAACTACTCTAATGGACTAGGGATGAGGAAGGAAGCACGTCAGAGGTAATACACCTTCATTTGCATGGAAGGAAAGTGAGAAACCATTTTGGAAAAAACCACCCTCAGTAGAGCCTCCCGGGATTCAAACCCCGATCTCCCCATCATCAGCACGAGAGTGATGCCAGTGGCATGCCTGTTATGTATTTGATTTGATCAGATCGAATTGAAGTCGCCTGCTGTTGCATTAATGTTTATAATTATTGCCCTACATGTGGGCTTACACCAATCAATTGTACTGTACTTGTAAGCAGACACACCCGCCTCAGTGACGTAGTTGTCTAACGCGCTAGTCGTGTTGAGCTCGACCGCTGAGGACAAGGAGATCTAGGTTCGAATCTCGGTCGGCTGAACTTGTTCCTAAATGGCTTTTCAATCTCCCTCCACGCAAAGGCCGGTTCACTTCCTCTAATTCAACCTTCCCATTTTCATAATAAATTAGCGTAGTTAGTACTTAATGCGTATAACCCGAACGGGTAGTAAGACGCGGTACTAAATATTATTATTATTATTATTATTATTATTATTATTATTATTATTGTAAGCAGACACTCTGCCCATCTTTGTAGTGCCTGGCGTTGCTCTCTTGTTTTGTGCAGTTCCCTTTGAGCAAGTCTGTGAGCACTTTCTCACTCAATATACTTTAAAATTCTGTGTCTATTTTATTTCCATTTCGTTAATCTACTCTAATAGGTTATGGGCCCGGGACACGCCGTACCGCCTACTGATTAAACTAAGGGTTTAATTCGCGACTAGAGTGGGAATAGACTTGGTCAACCTCGTAAGGGCGTTTTTCATGATCAAAATGAAAATGATGGAAAGAGTCGACGTGAGTGCGGCCAATAGGTTTGACGGGCGTAATTACCAGAGGTGGAAATTTCAGATTACGTGTCAACTGAAGGCTAAAGGTATTTTTGTCATTGTAAGTGGAGTCGGAGAGAAACCAACTGTGTCTAAAGATATTTAAGAGTGGCTGAAAAATGACGCGATTGCCACGTTCACTATTTTAGTGGCAATGTACGTAGTATCATAAATCACGCTCATATAAAATTGCTCAACCTCAAAAGAGATCTCGGACAAGCTAAGACTCTGTGTTACAGCAAAAGTCCAAATTAAATAAAATGCTCATACTTGACCGGTTTCATCAATTCAAAATGGATTACAAAGACTAAATATCTCAACACATCGCGAGGGTAGAAAATCTCGCGCTGCAAATAAAGGAAGCTGTAGAAACGATGAGCCGAATCACCCTTATTACAAAAATTCTTGGAGCTCTACCACCAAAAGACCAAAATATTCGTCAAGTCTGGTTATCTATGGACGAAGTAAAACAAACTGCCGAGAACTTGACTGCCTGCTCGACTGCTAGATGAAGAGGCAAGCTTAACAGTGACGGAGTTATCCGAAAATGCATTCTTCACGTCGTCCCAATATAGAAGTGGTAATCGACCGTTCGACGGCTATCAAAAGAATAATGGTAAAAAATAGAACCAAAAACCGTCCATGTTCTCAATTATTTGCTATAGGTGTTGTGGCATGGTCCGTCTTGATCGAAACTGTCAATCAAATATGGACAAGATAAGTGAGAATACTAATTTGCAAAAATGACAACAGTCCCTCAAAAAATAATGAAAACCAAACAGCTTTGGTTACTGAACAACAAAGTATGCTACTCAAAATCACAATGCTTGGACTATGAATAGTGGTGCATCAGCACATATGACTTACCAGCGCGAATTTCTTTGGGAAATTCAGGATTCACCCAATGGTGATGAAGTCACTCTAGGAAACAACCAAAGTCTGTCAATTAAAGGAAAAGGCAATGTGAAAATACGTAAGTTAATTAAACGTGAGTGGGTTGATTCAACAATAATGACTGTTCTCTATATTCCGGACTTAAGATAGAATCTTTTCTCTGAAGGTGTGATCGCCAGTAAAAGCATGAAGATTGTAAAGGAGAAATCTATGAAAATGACATGCTTGTAAACTGTGCGACGCTTGACTCGAATAACATATGCTAAATGTTGTTTCACACAATAATAGCACCAGAAGTGAATTCAACAGCTTGCAGTGATATGAAATTTAGGCATGAAAGAATCGGACCCATGAATGTATAAAGTCTTTGCGCGAACAAGTGTCTAAAGGCCTTGTGAACTGTGTAAATGTAACAAGTGATGAAAAGCTATTTCTTTAAGGTTTCCAATATGGAAAGCAACACAAACTACCATTCATGACAAAGGAGCGTAAAAAGACACTTCCTGGAGAGTATGTGCGTAGTTATCTCTGCTGACCAATGTCCATCCCGTCTGTTCAAGGTTGTTTATACTTTGTATCATTCAAGGACGTTTGCTCAGGATATAATTATGTGTAATTTTTAAAGCATAGGTGTGAAACACTTGATAGGTTTAAAGAATACATTAAGCTATGCAAAAATAACTTTGAAAGTGTTATTAAAAGATTGCACATTGATAACGGAAAAGAGTATATCAATCTGGACTTTCAAGAGTATGCTTTGTAAACTGTAAACGACAGCATCATACAGCCCAGAATAGCCGAGAGGGACATGTACAATATAGTAGAAAGTTCTCAATCCATGCTATACACGAGGCAATGAACACGACCATCTATATACTCAACAGAGCTCCAACCACTCAAACCACAAACTCTACACCGTACGAAATTCGGAACAACAAGAAACCAACGTCGGAGCACGCAAAACTCTTCGGAAGGGAAGCAATTATGCTCATTCCAAAACAGCAACTTTTAAAACTCAAACCCAATAGTAAGATACTGATTTTAGTTGGATACGACAACGACCCAACCAATTATCGTTTGTTTGACGTGGCAACCAGGAAAAGAAAAGTCTCTGGGACGTAATTTTTTATGAGAGTTCCAGTTCCAGTGTTCCAAAACAAAACACCATACTAATTTACCTCGTTGACAACAAGGGTGATGTAACCTCACAGAAAGACAAATTTGATAAAAATATAGTAAACATCGAAAACAATGAGCTCGACAATAATGAAGAGCACAACAACGGAAAGTTAGATGAGAAAGAAAACTTTGGGGTGGCAGGCTACAAAAGTCTCTTTATGGACTTAAACAATCCCCCAGATCCTAGAATGAAAAGTTTGACCATCTTCTACAATCCGTAGAGCTTACCCAGTTCAAAGTAGATCAGTGTGTGTATCGTTTCACCATAAACGAGTAGTTGGCTTTAATAATTCTGTATGTTGATGAGGGGCTCATACTCTCAGCAGACGAAATCGCATTGGATAATAATTACCGAGAAGAAAAGAGTTTCGCTATAAAAGAGAGTCCACTTGGAAACTTTGTAGGACTTGAAATACACCGCAATGAAGCCAGCGCTTGACCTTGGCATCGAGTACGCAATGGAAAATTCAGAGTCTCCGCTGATTGATTATTCCGACTCCGACTACGCGAATGATGTTGACACAAGACGATCAACAACAGGGTACGCCTTCAAAATGTGAGGAGCACCCGTCACATGGGCGTCACAACGCCAACGTTCAGTATCACTTTCAACGACCGAAGCAGAATATGCGGCTGCCTCCAATGCTTCAAGAGGATTAGTTTGGATTCAACAGTTTCTATTTGATATCGACAAGGCAGGGCAGTGAACAACCCCGTGTATTGACATTCAAAGTGCAATAAAATTGATTTAAAACCCGGTGTTTCACACGTGGGCCAAATACGTAGATGGTCATCACCATTTTGTTTGTGAAAAATATAAAGCAGGAATTATCGACACTAAATATGTATCATCAACAGAACTAGTTGTTGATATGTTCACCAAACCACTCAATCGCGATAGATGTGCAACAAATTGTTACAATCTTGGACTAAAATTATAGGCCTAGCACTAATATAGATCTACACACAGTATAGATATTTCTAGCTGTCAGATTCACAGGATCTCATTCCTAGACACATTTTTGTTTTTCTCATAAGAGTGCTCAGAATTGGTGGCGGTGTTGCATTAATGTTTATAATTATTGCACTATAAGTGGGTTTACACCAATCAATTGTACTGTACTTGTAAGCAGACACTCTGACCATCTTTGTAGTGCCTGGCGTTGTTCTCTTGTTTTGTTCAGTTCCCTTTGAGCAAGTATGTGAGCACTAGTCGCTCAATCTTCTATTCTAACATTCTGTATATATTTTATTTCTATTTTAATAAGTTACTAAAATACTTGATCATACATATACGTTTGTTGCGTACAAACTGCAACATCCTTATCGCCAATAGCGCAGAAGAAATATGACATGTAAGAAATAAAAAAAGACAAAAAATAATCAGAGTGAGTCATTTTGAGTCAAAAGAGTAGCAATAGTCTGAGGGCAAACTATTGCGCCTCAAAGACACGCGACTCAGGCGGTTGCAGAATAGGGCCCAATACGGCCTTCCTCAAGTGTAGTTATTTCAAACTCTTATGACCTACATAATTGATTAACTTTGAAACCTATGGGTGTTCGTTGAAATGTAAACACTACAATGAACATTAAAAAAGAGATACCAGGGCTAAAGCTTTAAATCAAATTTTAATAATATTATTTGAAAAATATGAACATTTAATATAATTGAACATAGAAGAAAGTTGATTATACATTTATTAACAAACATTCAGAAAGTTAAATTCTCAATAATTCCAAGATAAATATTTATCATTTAAGGGTAAGCAAAATCGACCGCCAATTCCTAAATTTCAAACTAGTATCAAAAAGTGAACGATTGTTCTTCTTAGTTCTGTTAGGTTTGGGGATTATTTTTATATCACGCCCAGGTTACGTTAAGTTAAACTGGTGCTGTGTTTGACACCCCCATGTAAGTGGAGACCCGGGCAGCCGGCCCGGTTCGCCCAGTCCTTAAACTCCCGTGCTCACAGTTACCAGAAGGTTCTTTAAATGGAACATAGATTATTAACAGCACATAACAATTTCCTATTATTTATTTTATTAATTTTTATTCTGGCTTACGACCGCTCCATACCTTTTGTCAGTGAATCTAGACCGCCAATGCGCCTCTGCCTCTTCCTTCAGATACCAGAATTGTCTTATTTCTTTCGAGTTGATTCTTATCCACCTAAAATTATCCACGTATTCATTTTCCATCTTCCTAAGAAGAGTAACTCAAGTTTCTGCTCCATACAGCTTGTTGCTCCAAATGTAGCATTTCATCAGTTTCTTCCTCAGTTCCAAACTCAACTTGCTGGTCAGCAGTAACCTCTTCTTGTTGAAAGCTTCCTTGGCCACGGCGATGCTCAACCTAATTTCCTTGGTGCAGTAGGCATCCTTTATCAGAAGACTGACATCACAGGTACTGGAACTGATCTATATTTTCCAACTTCGGGTTTTCAATTTTGATTTTCATCAGCTCTTCAATTTATGAGATCACCATCAATTTTGAATTCTCAATGTTGAGCTCCAATCTATATCTTCTCCCTATCTTCATCATTTCCTGCATCTATTTTTTAATCTTGACCAGCAATGCTAAACAATCGGCATCTTTTATTGTGTTGATTACATGCCATGATATCTTTAAATAGCCACGTCCTTCTATGGCTTCCCTGACCAGCCACTCTCCATACAAGTTGAACAGACTGGGTGACAAACAGCGTCCCTGTCTCACTCCTCTGTCTATATCTACGCTGTTGAGCTTTCCATAATTCAGCCTCAACCTCACTATTTATCTCAGATACAAGTTTGCAATCAGTCTTCTGTCCCTCCAGTTGATGCCGATATTCTTGATTATTTCCATCACTTTCTTCCATTTCACTCTATCGAACGTCTTTTGCCGGTCGATGAAACCAATGTATACTCCTTCCTTTATTTCCATAACGCTCTCTGAAATTATTCCCACCATTTCGATACCAGCTGTGGTTCCTTTTTATTTTCTGAATCAAAATTGGTCTTCTTCCATCACACTCGCTATTTTCTGTTCCAGTTGCATCCATGCCGAGATATTCCTCGTATGAGAGGTAACGCTGATGGTCCTGTGGTCACTGCATTTATTGGCCGGCTTGTTCTTCTTTAGAGCCACCATGGCTACGTCTAGACACTCCTTGAGCCACTCTCCTGTTTCGTATATCCTATTTATAAGCTTTATCAGATAAATTAATCCTTTGTTTCCAAGTTACTTCAGAAGCGGATCTGGTGTGACGTCCTCTCCAGCAGCTTTCCTTCTTCGCACGTCCTTTATGGCGCTCTTCACTCTCACTCTTTAAGATGCTAGGTCCTTTATCATATTTCTCTACCTCTTCTGCTGTTTCAGTCTTTAGGTTCCCTGGTCGATTTTACTTGTCTCACTGTTTTTCTACATATCTTTCCCAAATAACAACAAATTCTAAATAACCCATAGTGGCCTTTAGGGTTCTCCAAACACAATTAATGGTCAGCTAGTAGCCACGTATGACAAATAGTATTATTATACCCCCCATAAGTCACAAAGACAGGGGAACTGACGTGACAACAAGAGATTATGAACTCTCCCAAAATTTATTAAATTACTTACAAATAAAAGGCGAGCTTACAATTAAGAGCGGCTTGGAAGATAACGTCCCCAACTTGGACCTTGATATGTGGAGCTGAAAATACATATCCGCTAGCTATCTTCAATCCTCTGTGGCCACATGATATTAGTTCAACTCAGATCTTAAATAGAAACTCCACTAACTGCTCTGCACAATAGAACAGGAGCTTAGGCCAACTTAGATTTCTAATTATATACTCCACGTTATGAACGTTATATAACAATCCTACAAAATCCCAGCTAACTTAACAGACTAAACCATGATAACGTGCAACGAAGATTCACAACCAGAGAAAACTCTTCCCTAAACTATTTAAGCTTAATTCACACATTCACCGAAAATATAAATCAGAATCTGCCCGAGTGGCGCAGCAATCCACACGCTGTATGTTGACCTATGATGCATTGCAACGCAGGTTTAAAATGGCTGACTGTCAACGTATTTTATTTCCTAGTAGATAGACATATTAGATCATTCTCCCGATGGATGATTTCAAACTATAATTCTCTGTCTTGGCACAGTCCAATACAAGCTTTACATAAAAGGGTTATTTAAAATCTCCTCACAACGGCCAAAGAATCTGTCTGATTTCTTCTGGTCGTACAGCGCATGCGTTGTCAAATGCGCATGAGCACTGATTCGAGATGATTGGTTCTTCCGTGCCGAACATCTCAGCCATAGCGGAAGAAGTAGAGATGAGTTGAACTTTGGCAGAACAGCTCACCCCGATGAGGCGGAAATATTGTGATTGGCTTAAAGCTCGTCATGTGACCATGTTTCTATTCCGCACTTGTTTTTCGATGAATGTGTGACCCCACGGTTATTTACTCAACTGAGCTAACCTACATATTTAACAGAAACAAATACAGAAAAGACTAGTAGCTATTTATACAAATAGTGATTCATTACGTTACATATAGTGTACCCCTTTCGTTGGTATCACTGGGTACATTTCCACTGATGCCCCAAATTACCGATGCGTCACTGGTAAACACGCCCTAATTATTATTTTACGTGACTGGGTAACGTTTCTTTCTGTAGATCAAAACAAAAGAAAGCAAACTCCGTCACAATTCACCATGCTTTATTTTACATTAAATATGGGCAGTTACACTCGAATCTACGTATCAACCATCTTAACACGTCACACAGTACAATCTTTGCCACGTCTCTCATCGTCCGTCGCGTACCTCAACCCCAACTTCACTGTCTTGTTCTCTCCCGTCTGACCTCTCCTCGAGACCGAGTGCCGTGCCACGTCTAGCGGCACACCTTCCAACCAAACCTCACGGTGTGACTCAGACGGCACAATAGCTACGGCTGTTTAGACCTTGCTGTCAATACTCACACTATGGCAACCTTCATGGCTACACGGTCCAGGACGTTTCTTTCTTTTGTGCTCCACTGTGTCAAAGTTGGTGTTCTTGTGTCAATGGTTGACAGCAACGTTCTTCTTTTCTTTTCATCCTAAGAATATATAGGGTAACAATAGTGCTGTATGATGGAGAAGGAAGGGGCAAGATGGCCGAAGCTTCTAGATCATTGTAGAGTGAAAGTTTGCGGTGGTGGGAGGAGAGCAAGCGGGTGTCTGTCTGTCTTATTTCGGTGTAAGCCTAGCTCTGTCCGAGCAGCGTTCCGTAATCCGGTCGGTTGAATAGGGCATTCAATCAAAGTTCAGTTCAGGTAGTTATAAACATTGTTCGTGCAGTAAATGTGTTTTGGTAATGAATTATGTAGTCTTGTGTTGGGCTGGAACCCATTCTATCCCGGTACACTTTAGGGACGAACTTCTTACAAACATCAGTGTATACTTTCTTCCCCATTCATATTGCCTCGCATATTAGATGGGAACTTTAATTGTAATTGTACAAATACAGAATATATCTTTTGGCAACCCCCACCCCCCGTCTCCCAAACCCATATAACAGTCGTCATATGCTATTATTTATACGTGAGGCTCTTTTATTTTTAGGTAGAAAAGCTACTAGATCTATTTTTAAGAATTCATACCTCAGGTCAAGTGATTTTCTGCTGCATCTATTGCTAGATATTACCAATACCTCTAAAACACCACCTACTTATATTATTATTATTATTAGCACCGCGTCTTACTACCCGTTCGGGTTATACGCACTTACGCTAATGTGTAATGGTAGGATGATTGTGAGATGTAATGGAGGACCTACAGTTTAACGTGGAATCCGAACCACGGTGGAGGCCTGGCATTCCCCCACATTCACAAGATGTCTTGTCAGAGGTGAAGGAAGGGTTTGGTAATCAGATAAATCTGTGCCGGGACCGAGGATTGAACCCCGGACCCCCAGCACAGAAGCCTGACACCTTACCCCTAGACCGCCAGGTCACCGTAACACCACCTACTAATATAATAAAATGTTGCTATTGTCAACAGCAAACACTATGTATTTTCTAAAAGGCTCTTCAAGAGATAATTGTTCTCTACATATCTACATATGTTTACATAAACTATATGTGTCTGTGTATGCTTACAGAGCTTTCCCTCCCACTTCCCTATACCCTATAGAGGGGAAATCTAGTGAGGACGCTATTAGCATGTTATATTTAACATAAGATTTAACACTAAGAATCCAAGAATGACGCCCAAATGTATTATTATTTGGATGAAATAGGGGCTCAAAACTCCTAAACTAATAGAAAAAAATAGTTTATTTTTACTGTAGAAATTAAAATCTCCAAAATGGTATGGTAAAATTTCTACCCTAAATCATATTTTCTGATCCTAAAATTCCCCAGACTAATAAAACCCCAAAAATAAACAAAGACAAAAACAAACATTATTTAAATAATCCCAGCATTGCATTACTAAAAATAAACAAAGACAAAAACAAACATTATCTAAATAATCCCAGCATTGCATTACTAAAAATTAAAGGAAAAATTAGCACCTCCTTAAGAGCGCCAGAAAAAAATAACTCTTGGTGGTATTGCTCAATGAACCATTTTACTTTTTGACATATCATGATGCTGGTTCTGTAACAGTGTATATTATTTCATTTATTCTCCTTGGTGAACGATGTTACTCTTTTTTTACATTAATTTCTGTGTTAGTTTATATTATTTAATTTATGCTCATTGTTGATCAATGAACCTATTTTTATTTTATCGTGACCTTTCGGGTAGAGAAAGTATTGTGATAGTCAAAAAATCTAACCCGATATTTTGATGGTTATTGACTGAACACGAAAAAGTTGTTTTTCGCGATGCCGTCTGTTTGTTTATGGACTTAAGGTGGTTTCCCCTAAATGGTTTGCCACTCTCTTTTCACGAAAATGCATATTCTCTTCCTCTAAATTCAACCTGGCTCGTTCCTAAAACATTAACGTGATAAGAACGTAAGTGTTTAACCCGGATGGGTAGTAAGACCGTTTCAGCCCCAATCAAACTGGCCCACCGGGCTATCTCCCCTAAATAGGGGTGTACAAGGTAACTCCAGATGGGGACAGGTGTTACACAAAACACTAGATAATAAAGGTGTCCTAGGTAACTCTAGATGGGGACAGGTGTTATAGAAAACACTAGATAATAAAGGTGTCCTAGGTAACTCTAGATGGGGACAGGTGTTACACAAAACACTAGATAATAAAGGTGTACAAGGTAACTCCAGATGGGGACAGGTGTTACACAAAACACTAGATAATAAAGGTGTCCAAGGTAACTCTAGATGGGGACAAGTGTTACACAAAACACTAGATAATAAAGTTGTATAAGGTAACTCTAGATGGGGACAGGTGTTACACAAAACACTAGAGAATAAAGTTGTATAAGGTAACTCTAGATGGGGACAGGAGTTACACAAAACACTAGATAATAAAGGTGTACAAGGTAACTCCAGATGGGGACAGATGTTACACAAAACACTAGATAATAAGGGTGTACAAGGTAACTCCAGATGGGGACAGGTGTTACACAAAACACTAGATAATAAAGTTGTATAAGGTAACTCTAGATGGGGACAAGTGTTACACAAAACACTAGATAATAAAGTTGTATAAGGTAACTCTAGATGGGGACAAGTGTTACACATAACACTAGATAATAAAGGTGTCCAAGGTAACTCCAGATGGGGACAGGTGTTACACAAAACACTAGATAATAAAGTTGTATAAGGTAACTCTAGATGGGGACAGGAGTTACACAAAACACTAGATAATAAAGGTGTACAAGGTAACTCTAGATGGGGACAGGTGTTACACAAAACACTAGATAATAAAGGTGTCCAAGGTAACTCCAGATGGGGACAGGTGTTACACATATCACTAGATAATAAACCTGTACAAGGTAACTCTAGATGGGGACAGGTGTTACACATAACACTAGATAATAAAGGTGTCCAAGGTAACTCCAGATGGAGACAGGTGTTACACATAACACTAGATAATAAAGGTGTCCAAGGTAACTCTAGATGGGGACAGGTGTTACACATAACACTAGATAATAAAGGTGTACAAGGTAACTCTAGATGGGGACAGGTGTTACACAAAACACTAGATAATAAAGGTGTCCAAGGTAACTCCAGATGGGGACAGGTGTTACACATAACACTAGATAATAAACCTGTACAAGGTAACTCTAGATGGGGACAGGTGTTACAGAAAACACTAGATAATAAAGGTGTACAAGGTAACTCCAGATGGGGACAGGTGTTACACAAAACACTAAAGAATAAAGGTGTATAAGGTAACTCCATATGGGGACGACAGGTGTTACACAAAACACTAGAGAATAAAGGTGTACAAGTTAACTCCAGATGGGGACAGGTGTTACAGTAAACACTAGAGAATAAAGGTGTACAAGGTAACTCCAGATGGGGACAGGTGTTATAGAAAACACTAGATAATAAAGGTGTACAAGGTAACTCCATAGGTAACTCCAGATGGGGACAGGTGTTATAGAAAACACTAGATAATAAAGATGTACAAGGTAACTCCAGATGGGGACAGGTGTTATAGAAAACAATAGATAATAAAGGTGTAAAAGGTAACACCAGATGGAGACAGGTGTTACACAAAGTACTAGAAAATAGATATTAACACATATATAAAGTGGCTTTCCAGTAAATGTAACAGTTTATTTCATTTAAAGAAACTGTCACACAGTTTTCTAAATGTAACGAATCAATTATATACTCTTTAGTGACGTTTTTTCCCCCAAATATATATTTACTTGATAACAATGTTATCATCTCCTCACTAAAGTACATGGATATTGTTAATTGGACGTGCACTTGGTCCATCCTGCGTCTTACCTCCTAACCGACCCTCATTATCATATCATCTTCGACAGTGAAATTCTAGACTTTGTAGAACACACAACAAATTAATTAAATAGACCAACAATATTTTTGCTCTACTTGAGTATATTTAAATTATGCCTTTTATCTTTATTGAAACTCAAATAATTTTAAAAAAATATGAGAATCTACTTTAAAACTAGGTACAGCAGAGTAAAATAAAATACAATTTGTGTTTTTTGAAGTTTCTGTTATACATCTATTGATTTGATTTGATTCTAAATTGCGTATTAATTTTTTCGTAAATGATTTACCCGTCTTACTGTGGGTTCAATTCTTCTAAATACTACCTTCTCTAACATAGTAGTAGCCCGGAAAGGTGGTAGGATGAGTGCACATAAATACACACGATCATAGCTAGAGGCCAATCTTCACAGGAAGAGCCGCTTGGAAAATATAAACATATGTTTAGCGGTCACCACTGATTAGTATTATTATAAAATGGTGACCTGGTGGTCTAGGGGTAAGGTGTCAGACTTATATGCTGGCAGCCGGGGTTCAATCCTCGGTCCCGGCACATATTTATCTGATTACCAAACCCTTTCTTCACCTCTGACAAGACATCTTGTGAATTTGTGGAATGCCAGGCCTCCACCGTGGTTCGGATTCCACGTTAAACTGTAGGTCCTCCATTTCATCTCACAATCACCCTACCATTACACATTAGCGTAAGTTCGTATAACCCGAACGGGTAATAAGACGCGGTGCTAATAATAATAATAATAATAATAATAATAATAATAATAATAATAATATTATAAAAGTGACCATTGTAGATGACACAGCCCGACATATGAACACATGGTATCAGTCCTATTGTCTACCACCAGCCCGTGTATCGCGAGCTGAAGCCAACTTGTTGACAGAGGTGTACACCCCGCGCCTGGTAGGGGGCCAAACCACCTGTTAACAAGTAAAACATTACTGTGAGTGAGGGGGAGGGGGGTAAGCAGGTGTCTCTGAGAACCTCCCTCCCACATTCACTGTTCAGAGAGCAGATAAGAGTGGTGAGGTGGTGAGAGTGGTGTGTGGTCGAGGACACTAGGTGAGACAAACATATGTTAGTTAGTTTCTTTACTCGCTTTACTCGACAGAGTGTTACACCGGACCGTCTTTGGACGACCATGTCTCTCTATAAGGTGGTGTTTGGTCAAGGTACCAGGGTGGTGTTTAATCAAGGTACTAGGGTGGTGTTTGGTCAAGGTACTAGGGTGATGTTTAATCAAGGTACTAGGGTGGTGTTTGGTCAAGGTACTAGGGTGGTGTTTGGTCAAGGTACCAGGGTGGTGTTTGGTCAAGGTACCAGGGTGGTGTTTGGTCAAGGTACTAAGGTGGTGTTTGGTCAAGGTACTAGGGTGGTGTTTGGTCAAGGTACCAGGGTGGTGTTTGATCAAAGTACCAGGGTGGTGTTTGGTCAAGGTACCAGGGTGGTGTTTGGTCAAGGTACCAGGGTGGTGTTTGATCTAGGTACTAGGGTGGTGTTTGAACAAGGTACCAGGGTGGTGTTTAATCAAGGTACTAGGGTGGTGTTTGGTCAAGGTACCAGGGTGGTGTTTGGTCAAGGTACTAGGGTGGTGTTTGATCAAGGTACTAGGGTGGTGTTTGGTCAAGGTACCAGGGTGGTGTTTGGTCAAGGTACTAGGGTGGTGTTTGGTCAATGTACTAGGGTGGTGTTTGATCAAGGTACTAGGGTGGTGTTTGGTCAATGTACTAGGGTGGTGTTTGATCAAGGTACCAGGGTGGTGTTTGATCAAGGTACCAGGGTGGAAGGAAACGCATGTTAACGGTTTCTTTACATGCTCTTACCTACGTAGTCAAACTATTCATCAGTAATGTTCAGTAATGGACCACCCCCTACCAGAGCACCGGGACGCCTTACAGACGTCTAGAAATCCCACCATGTTTAACTAGTGGTTTTATATATTAAAATATCGTTCCCTCTGAAATGGGTGCGAAACTTAGAGACATGTCCTTAGAGAATAAAAATACTTATATCTTAGTTACTATAATTTTGTTTAATTATCAAAATAATGTGAAATTAGTTCCTTTTGCATATCTCACTAAATGTCGTGGTTCTGAGACTAAAATAAATATTTAGAAACATACATTTGTCAAGCAGATAAAATCATTTTCGAAACATCCTCATTACCAAAAGGTTTGGATAGTTGAGGATTGTGTCAGTATTTTTGAAGCATCAGAACAAACATTGTCACGATAAATACCGCAATGCGGGAATATTTGTCTCGTGTAAGCGGCGCGCTTATGTTTTCTACACTAATATAATCTCAGCAGTTCTTGAATGTGTCATTAGCATCGCGGCATTTACAACAAGCTTTTAGTTGTATTTAATATTATATAAAATATGATTTTGCTCCAAACAGGTACTCAAAAGCATTGTTATTAGAAATTAAAAATTAATCTTGTTACTGAAGCGATATTTTATCAATTTCTGTCAAACATATTGTTTTGTTAAAACAACAAATTTAAAATTTGAGTCCTTTCTATTCTTAAAAACCAATATTACACACTCCCATATTTTTAAAATTAGCGGAAAACGTCGTATTTTGTGTAGTTTTGTGATGGTCAAGCTATCACGTTTATTATTGGCCATTTTTTCTTGGGGTTAAATATTAATAATAATATTTAGCACCGCGTCTTACTACCCGTTCGGGTTATACGCTCTTTAGGTTAAACATCGATAATTATATTATAATCAACTTAAAATCCATAGACTTAACAATTATATATAAACCAATTATATTGTTAAATGTTTAAGTACTATTGTCTTAGTGGTTTGAAACAATTTATTTTGTAATAATTCTGTTAAATCAATATTTTTTGGAAAGTGCTGTAATTAACGATTAACCTTGTTTTTGCCTTGAGGAATATTATCTGAGTGTGTGTATTTAATAGGCTGATTTCAGTGGAATCAAAAGGGAGTATTAATACAAATATAATAGGTCCAACCTGCGAGCTAACACCTTTCATAGCCATAATTTATTAGATCTGGGAAATTATTTCTTTAGGCTAGATATTTGTTTAAATTTGTTTGAAATTTGATATTCTGACAATTAGTTGTAAATGTATATTTCGTTGAAAATATTACCAGCTAAAGAAGGGCTTGGACATTTCATCAGTTAATTGTGTACATGACACACTCTTACACAAAGAACAGAAGAAATAGTGAACCCACAGAGATAGTTGGGGGAAGTCAGGGGTCAAATATCGGGTGATTTGCTGGAAATGGTTTTCCATATGTGAAGCTCAATGTGGTTACTCAAACCCCTTTTCTTACATATGTGGATGTAAGGGGGTATTTCCCCCCCGAAAGAATCCTAGCCCCTTAGAATAAATCACCTTCCATATAAATATTTTCAATTCTGCTATCAAATCTGAAGCAGAGATATGGCCTATAATCAATCTTTATCTAGCTCATAGAAGCATCCTAACGTCAATAAGTGTCTGTGGAAGTTTGCTTCAAATATCCTCTAAGGACATTCAATTTTCAAAAGTTTATTAGGGAGAGTGAGGGGGGGGGGGGGGGTTGAAGGCAAGTCCCTAAAAGTAAAACTGTTTTGCTACACATAACACACATAATATTCCACCGCCACTGGTTGCACGCCTTCAAACTGCCCCCTGTCAGTATCTGATAGGAAGGCATGTTAAACGACAAGTCACGGTATGTAGTAGGAGCCATTCTTTGCACGGCAAACATGCATCACAGCTATATCAAACTAGGTCCTTCAACATCCTTATGGGTGACCTGGCGGTCTGGGGGGTAAGGTGTCAGACTTCTGTGTTGGCGGCCGGGGTTTAATCCTCGCTCCCGGCACAGATTTATCAGATTACCAAACCCTTCCTTCACCTCTGACAAGACATCTTGTGAATGTGGGGAATGCCAGGCCTCCACCGTGGTTCGGATTCCACGTTAAACTGTAGGTCCTCCATTTCATCTCACAATCACCCCTACCATTACACATTAGCGTAAGTGCGTATAACCCGAACGGGTAGTAAGACGCGGTGCTAATAATAATAATAATAATAGCATCCTTATGCCAACTTTTTAGTTTCTCCGTGCACAAACTTGATCTAACTTTGCCAACCAACCAATTATGGCATTCAAAAAAATTATCAAAATATATTTAATATTTTGTGTGAAATATCGCCTAGCCCAAAAACTAAATGTAGAAACGAACACTACACTGACTTTTATGTCCAAGCACAATAAGGCAAGTGGAATTAAGTAATATACATTGTTACAAAAACATGCCGGGAAAAAAACCACACATCAGATTTCACCCAAGAGTGTATATAAAATAATTGACAGGGTTACAGAAACATATTTAATAATTGAACATCATGGTTTCCCAAGATACGTCACCGAGATGTGTCCCCAGAGGTTGTTTAAGGAATCTATCTATCTATTTATACATATGTACTCTCAACGCGAGTTAAGATAATCTTTGCAATTTGAACCCGCCTCGGTGGCGTAGTTGGCTAACGCGCTTGTCGTGTTGAGCTCGACTGCTGAGGACGGGGAGATCGAGGTTCGAATCTCGGTCGGGTGAACTGGGGGTGTTTTTTCCTAAATGGTTTTCCACTCTCCCTCCACGCAGCAAATGCGGGTTCACTTCCTCTAATTCAACCTTCCCAATTTCCAATCCGTTAGCGTAATTAGTACTTAGAGCGTATAACCCGAACGGGTAGTAAGACACAGTGCTAATATCATTATTATTTGCTATTTGAGCTCGTTTATTTTTTAAGTTTTTTCTGCCTATAAGATTTTTTTTACCGTATCGGAAATACATTTTTTTAATAGCTTAGAAAATTCGATCCACCTCCAACCCCTAATTTATGGGACCCAAATTCCAAACTTTCCATCTTTCATGGGATTATGCCCTCTTTTGTCTTATTAAATTCAATTTTTCCCACACCGATAGCTTGTTATTAATACTGGTTTAGAAATGTTCAGCAGAGACCATTTTCAGGTCCTCCATTTTAAATTTTAAATTTGCGTAGTCTTCTGGCTATTTGGGGCTGTTACTTTATATTTACTAAAAATTTCAATTTTCTACTCTACCATAAAGTGTTTGTTTTCCTATTAGTTTTGAAAATTTTGGAAGCACCCCCTCCCATACCAATTTTGGAGTCTTTAATTTTGATATTTAAAAATGTTTACACCTTTGCGGCTGTTTGGGTTGGACCTTATGCTGAGGTGACATATTTCAATCTTTTACCACGTTGAAAAGTAGTTCATTCTTTTAATTATTGAAAATTTTAAATCCCCATTCCACCAGCCCTCACTTTATAACTATACATATTTAACACTTATTTGGTTTTTTTTAGTAATCCCTCTGCAATCTTGCCAAATTTCAATTTTAAACCTCTTCAAAAAAGTGATTTTTTTCTACTTTCTGCCTATTTCCCCATTTACAGGATTCCCAATTTTAAATTTTAAGACTTATTTGGCTATCTACTTGAATGACAAATTTAAATTATTTTTTTCGTCACACCAAAAATAAATTATTTATGGCTATAGCCCAGTTTCCCTATTTGCTAGTATCCCATTTAAAACCCTAATGACCTCATTGTGTCTACGGGCCTCTAAATTTCAATAATTATAATCTTATTTTAAAATTTTACTTTTATGGTTATTTGTAATGGTCCCTTTACCTTATTTCCAAATTTCAGTTTTTATACCACACTGAGAAGTAGTTGTTTCTGTGTATTTTGAAAATTGCGCTGTATGGGCACCACTTCAAGACTCATAGTATCGAAACTACCCTCTTCCAAACTATTGTACTTGAGCGCTAACCCCCCCCCCCC
>CABFOW010007855.1:6168-21333 GCA_902141385.1 Timema californicum | reverse complement strand
GTACTTACACATCTTTTGTGAAGTTTGTTGCAACGAGTGCTTTTGTTTTGATGTGTGTCAGTGAAAGCTAACAAACGAAAGTAAATGTTTTAAATACATATAATAACACTATAATGAGTGAAGTTAGTGAAGTGAGCGGCTCTAGTAATAAGTGCAAGCGCATTATTTGTAGTGTAAAACATACATCTTTTGCCGTAAGAAGTTTTGAATAACGTGTCGAAATAATGAGTATTGGAAGATCCGTTAAGTTAAATACAACCACATTAAGAAAAAAAGGATGAATTTATTAGGCATTTTAATAAAAACATTTATTCAAAGCATTCTTGGCTAACTGGGCGTGGTTCAGAAAATAAATTGTACTGTTGGCCTTGTTTGCTGTTTTCCAAAACGGACAAAACTAAGTCGACAAAGAGTAGCTACAATGATCTAAACTATCTTTGCAATGCAGTTCAAAGGCACGAAAGATCAGAATCACATATAAATGCATTTATTACCTTAAAAGAATTTGGAAAAAAGACGGTATATCTTTCCCTGGACAGACAAATTTTTTTTGCATTGAACAACACAATGCTAAGGTAAAAGAAAATCGCGAAGTTTTGAAGCGCCTAACAGATGCTGTATGTTATTTAAGCACTCAAGTACTGGCATTTCGTGGTCATGTTGAGTCGTTTAGTTCTAAAAATAAGGGAAATTATGTTGATCTCGTAAAATTGATTTCTGATTACGATTCAATTTTAGCTCAGCATTTGGAATTGTCTATTGTATTCACCGGGCTATCAGCTGGAATACAAAATTACCTCATTTAATTAATTAAAACTATTTTAATAAATGAGACCATAAAATAAATTCAAAATGCACAATTTGTGTCTATTTTATTAAATGAAACATCAGACATCTCAAAACTTTCACAGCTATCGACTATGTTTCGATATGTGTCCTCTGATGGCGAAATTATGGAACGATGTTTTTGGTTTCACAGACGTTTCTGCTATCAGATCTGCCACTGCCTTGGCTAATCATGTTAAACAGATAGTGACAGATGTAGGGTGTGGGGACAAGCTTGTTGCACAAAGCTATGATGGGGCTGCAGCAATGTCTGGGGAAATAAATGGTACTCAGAAACTAGTTCGCGATAAATTTCCAAGTGCATTGTTTGTTCACTGTCTAGCTCATGTCCTTAACCTTGTTTTAACTCAGTCAGTAAATAATATTAGTGAGTGTAAGGTGTTTTTAGTACATTAAGTGGAATTTCATCATTTTTTCCCCATTCTAATAAGCGAACTTCATTCTTAGATACAATTGTTAGAAAAAGACTACCCAGTGTTTCACCAACTCGATGGAACTATAGTGAAAGACTTGTACATACTGTGATGAATGATAGAAATGTTTGAAACAATAATAGAGTACCCACAAGAATGGGATAGTGAAACTATTTCTGTTGCTAAAGGGTTCGTCCACTTTCTAGAAGATATTAAGAGCATGTATTTGTTAATTTTATTCACACAGCTTTTTGACCACACTGAGCATCTTTTCAAAATTTTGCAAGCAAAACAACTGGCAATCGTTTTCTGTAAAACTGAGGTTGAAGAAACTAAAAAGAGTTTGTAAAATCTTAGGCTTATATCTGATGAGATTTATTCTAAAACACTACAAATGGGGCTAGAACCAGACAAAAGTTGACGTAAACGTAATTTAAATAAAGATCCTAAATTAAAACTAAGACAAGTTCATTGTGAAGTAATTGATAACATTGCCATGCAAATACAAATACGCTTTGAGAAAATTAACAATCTAAACTTTTTCGAGCTGTTAAATTCATCAAAATTTAATGAATACAAACAATCATTTCCTAATGAACAAATAAATTCTTTGATTGGAAATTATGGAATATGGAAAATATTTTGACACAAGCAGATTGCGTTCCGAACTCAACGTGGTTTACTCTAGGGAAGCAATTAGAAATAAAACTGTGGTGAATATGGTTAAGTATATCAGTGAAAATAGTCTAGATGAAGCATTACAGGAGTTTAAAAAACTGTGTGAACTTGTGGCAACAATCCCGGCTACATCATCAGCTTAGAGATCATTTTCAACATTGAAAATAATAAAAACCTATTCCAGAAATACTATGTGATAAAATATACTTTCTGGTTCAGCACTACTTTCAATTAAAAAGGGTCTGCTTTTTAAATTGAAGCAAGGAGCTGACTTCAATGAAAGAGTAATAGCAGAGTTCGTAAAAAAGGAGAGGAGGATGGACTTGATTTACAAACACTAGAAAAAATACGGCGAGTAAAAAGATCATTGATATACTTGTATAAAAATTTATTTAATATATAAAAATAGTCTAATACACTAAATAGGCCGCAGGTTGCAATAAAAGTGATTTTTAAATACATACTTTTTATTACTTATATGTATATTTAATGTAGTTAATTAACACACAATATTGTTGATTTACATTTAATTATAAATATAAAATGTATTTTATGAATAATTAATGTAAAAATTGTCAGCTTTAGGCGAGGCAGAACCGGGGTGGGGGACACAGGGGGAATTTCTCCTCACTTGTTGAAATAAAGGAAAGCAAGATTTGTTACCCCCCTCTCCCTAACCCACATCCTCTGGATATGCACTATATCTTCTAGTGTCTTGTGTAAACCACGCTACAGAAGGACGCCCTAACCCACATACTCTTGGATATGCACTATATCTTCTAGTGTCTTGTGTAAACCACGCTACAGAAGGACGCCCTAACCCACATCCTCTTGGATATGCACTATATCTTCTAGTGTCTTGTGTAAACCACGCTACAGAAGGACGCCCAAACCCACAGTTATAAAAAAAACTCAGAATAGCTCCTTGAAGCATATAATACTTTTAAAAAATCGTAGGAGGACCCTAGACCCCTTCCAAACCCCCTTCCCAGCTTGCCTAAGAGCTTTCGTCACGAGACGCTACTGTCTACAGTCATGTCCTTATAGAACAATTTGGTTGCAACAGGTCCATTGTTAGCCAAAAAACTTTTCTGGGATTTTCGTGTTTTTTCTTCTTCCATTCAGTAACTTTTTTGTGACTTCCGTGACCCAGTAGACCTGTAAGTACATCTCGAAAAAAAAAAATCAAGCCTTCATATTATTTCAGTTATCTTAAGCCACCATTTCAACATCAATGGTTAGAAAACAATCGTGTTGTCAAGGAGATATTAAATATAATGCAATGGACATCCTTGTGCATACACTAACTTATGCAACTAATTTCTGATATGTTAAGGTCATTCGACAAAAAAAATGGCAAAGTTTTAAAAATAATATAATTCTAAGATATAAAATATTAGTGATTAAATGATTTCTAATTATTAGAGTTCACGAGTTAAAAGGGGTAAGACTAACATTTTTTTTTGCTTTTCATGTACGATTGTTAGGGTAATAAAATTAATTAGGCTGAAATTTAGTATAGCTAGATATGATATGAGGTGTATATAATGAAATATTTAAAATATGTTAAAGAAAAATATTATGTATAAGCAATTTAAAAGTGGTAAAGTTAGATATTTTTTAATTATCTATAAATGTTTATTTACTTACTTACTCAATGCATGCATTAGGAGACAGAAAGTTCATTGCCACACTTACAAAAGTACGCCACCTATCCATATCTTGAGCTAGTTCTATCCAGTCCACCTCATTACACCCTATCCCTCTCTTGAGCTAGTTATATCCAGACCACCTCATTACACCATATTCCTCTCTTGAGCTAGTTATATCCAGTCCACCTCATTACATCCTATTCCTTTCTTGAGTTAGTTATATCCAGTCCACCTCATTACACCCTATTCCTTTCTTGAGTTAGTTATAACCAGTCCACCTCATTACACCCTATTCCTTTCTTGAGTTAGTTATATCCAGTCCACCTCATTACACCCTATTCTTTCTTGAGTTAGTTATATCCAGTCCACCTCATTACACCCTATTCCTAAGTTTTACATTACCTGGCAGCAGGCAAAATATCAACATACATAATTACATACATGCACACATAAACGTACAAACACATACATACATACATACATTATCACACTGTTCTAAAGGGATAGGCAATAAACTGTGGATACATTTCAAAAAAGAGAAACTCTGTACTTAATCCATATTCATTAACTTTCTCCCCACTTTTTACTCCCTTGGCTCCAATAAAATTTATATACCAAGTGATTCTCTTTTTTATAGATTTGTCTACAACATTTAGAGCGTATAACCCAAACGGGTAGTAAGACGCGGTGCTAAATTAATAAGATATAACATTTAGTCATGTCTTACATGGCCTACCCCTTCCTTTAGAGCCACTGTAAGTGATTTTTCCTATGCCACCCTTCGTCCCAAAGAATTGTTGGCTTGATCGGCTCAATAACCGACTACATCCACCCCGTGCTGGCCTCCATGCAGGGGGAAGATGTTATGTAGGCGCGCCGAAGGGTAAATCCTCGATTTTTTTTTAAAATATATTTTTACTAACGACTCCAGATAGGGGATCTTTTTAATCTATTCAGTAGTTTGGGTGATATGTATATATGTTTATAATATAAATAAAAAAAAGTCTAATTGAGTCAGAAGGAAAGGATGATATATTTTGCAAATAAGCAGATTTCCAACTTTTCATCCACACATATTATTCCTTGAGCTAGGTAAATGTTTACTTGTATATCTTGGTAAGAATAGCAATCATAATAATTCATAGCTAAACCAGTTTGTATGTATATGTAATTCACAGCTTATTTAATTAAATTAAATATGTGGTTGTGTGGTTAGGGGGATTTGCATTTGTGAGTTGGCAGCGATAGGTGCGGACAAAAGTATTGTTGTTAAAAAGACGAGCTTGAGAGAGACACTTGATTGGAGATGGCTCGTGAATGTTAGAGGTCGAAAAATAATCGTGTGGCAAGGAAAATATGGTTTGTGGTGAAAGCTAATTTTCTAAAGGAGCTCAAGAGTGTCCTTGATAAGGATTGGACGCATGTTCAGAGGTACTTTGTATCGCTGGACTTGGACTTTGTGGAAATCCGTGTATTGGCACCGCCGAACGGAGTTATCTCAACAGCTGGTCACCGTAGCGACCATCAGATGAACAATAACTCAAGGGAATATGTGAAAGGTTGTGAGTGAATTGGGAGTCGCGAAAGGTCAATTAAGAACACTTATAATTAACTTAATTATGTCCATGACTTTAAGGTTTCTTGGCCAGTTATATTCTTTAATGAGCTTGAAATATTGTTGATATAGTACTCAGGTCTAGTAAGTTTGTTTTAGGCTGACTTACTGTCCATCACCATCATCACCTATTATAAGGGGGTAAAGTTTTGATTTGTGTGTTGTAGTATAATAAATGTAGGAGTTTCTCCCAAACATTGTTTTTTCTAACCAATAATTCAGAGTATAGAAAACATCACTAAACGTATTAAATATTAATTTTCTTTATTTCTCTATGCCACTTTGACGTCACCAAGAGGTCTCGTAGAAATAGGACAGTGCCTACCAGTATTGTACGGAGCAACATAGCCGGGCACCGATACGTAATTTAACCAATGGAGCCCCAATCAATATTACAGAAATCTTTCAGATGGCGCCCAGCGTGAGGCCGACTGTGTTATCAGATTAGGCTAAAGGAGAATATATAGTTATATTGTTGCAGTGATTGTTTTATTTAATTGGTGTATGTATTGTTTATGGTTGCAAAGGCTAGACTAGGTTTTTTTTTTTTTTATAAATTGTACCTTAAGGTGTGTGATGTTATTGCATAAGATGGATTATTTATTTTGATTTTGGTTAGCATAAACTATTTTGCTATTTTTTTTGTGGTTATTATTTAATGTGCTGATTTTAGTAATGGATTGGCTGTTAGTGGATGGAAGGCAGGTTGTTGCAAGGGGATATTTGTATATCATTGGGTGAGTAACTCATTAGAGATTACCCTTGAAGAGGGAAGCAGTATTAAATTTATTTTTTTAATGGTCGACCATATGGGTAGCGATGAGGATACATTGATGGAAGAGGAGGTTTCTATATTAAAACCCGAAATTCACCAGAACCGGGAATAGAACCGGAGGAGGTTTTGGTCATAGTTCTTGCTGAAGGACCGCGAGATACTGCGGCAGAGGCACCTCCTTTACCGTTTTCAGATGTACCAGGAAGACCTGCATGGAACTTGAATCAACTGTTGGCTTTATTCAGTGCTGCAATAAGTGACAACAATGCGGATTTGAAAGAGGAGGTAAGACAGTCCATGGAACAAGAAGTTGAGCAGTTTTAACGAAGGTGATAGAAGCGAACAATGAAACGGTAAAGGCTGAGATTAGCTACTCTACATGAGGAAAGGGGGGAGCTAAATGTGAGGATTAACGATCTTGTGACTACGGTGCAAGCCAACAGCAACCAAATAAATGCAGTAACTAAAGGGATCCAGAAGACAGAGGCCTGATTGACCAGAATGTTCCAGATACACCGTGGTGAAATGAGTAAAGTGCTTACGTCATTGGAGGGCGAGCTTAAATATCTATCACTGTACAGTCATCCAACGAGGACATAATAGATAAGAGAGTGAATCAGCTTGAAAACAATTTTCCTACTTTAAGAGAGGATGGAGTTGTTAGTGATATAAGGGAGAAGGTGAAGGGTATTGATGTTTCACTGGAAGGAGCAAAGTCGTTGAAGCAAGAGTTGCTGGCGTTAAAGAAGGGTAGTTCATTATTGCATCAACGAACTTTGCAGGTTCAGGCGCGTGTAACCGAGGAAGTGGCCCGAAATCCAGCATTGGTGGAAGAGAGGATTCGAGAGGCTGAGGTGAATATGCCTGCTAAGTCATTTGCTAGTTTGGGCTCTTGGTTGACTTGTAGAGGAACGTTTACCTAAGTTTACAGAGAAACTTATGGAAAACTCGGTCTCCCACACGAAGAGGTTAGCAGATATGTTATCAGACCAAATTAATCTTGAGTGGGAAAGAATAAGGCTTGCTGGAATAACCTTGTAAGAAGCTGCCTGTCAGTGGTGGCAAGTTTAACAAGATGTTATATCTACGTGGGACTCATTTGAGATGCGGTTGAAGGAAGAGTTTTGGACAGCGCAGCGGCTGAGAGCACATTTGCTGAAGATGTGTAAGAGCAGTCGGCATTTGGAGTGTCCCATGAAGGATTTAGAACTGATGAGTATGGTTACGAACCAGCTGCCACAAAGTCCAGGAACTGTTAGCGTTAGGTAGAAGAGAATCAGTGCAATCGTTTCATGAGGAGTTGAGAGGGTTGGACCAGCTGGAAGCTTTAAAGCGGAACACTAGAGGTCCTAGCCTAAGCAGGGAGGCTTATCCTCAATATCCTGGAGGAAATCGCCCAAACCACCAACGTGTCATAAGCAATTCAAAAGGGCCCTACCAGGCGGTATCAATCGTGGGCGGTCAGCAACGTCAGCAAGGGGGTATCCAACCGGTCAAGCGTGAGGGTAGCCACAATGCTATTTGGACCCCAAGGGACCGAGTACTTCAGAAGATATGGAGGGTCACCGTTGTACAAGATCAACAAATTGGGGGTGCGTCAAACGGTCGGGTTGGCCAGTACAAGAGGTATCAGCTTTACACTGAAGGTCAAGGAGGGCATTACCCAAACAGGAATTCACGGGGTCACCGTCATGGGAGGCATGGAAGTTACGACCAGTCACGAGAGGATCAGGGAATACCCAAGTATATCGACGAGAACGAGAGTATGATGACCATACTCGGTGTCCAGGTAGCCGACAATAATTAGAGGGGGCTAGGATGGACACGACTAATATGTTCTCAAACGATCAATCTCTCTGAAGAGTGCCTCTGCGTAGTAGAGGTTTGTGGAAAGTAATGCGGAGGAGAAGCGAAGGGAGAAGGTATGAGTAAACACAAATCAGTTAGGTGACGGACTTAGAGCGGACTATTGAAAGAAAAGGAGAATGAACCTGAATTGTTGTGCCCCACCTGCCCGGAAGTACCAATATCTATTGAGGGACTACGAGTTACAGGCCTGTTGGACTCAGGTGCGGAATTTAGCTGCATCTCTGAAGAACTAGCCAGCGCCATTTTGAAAAGAAACTCAGGATTACCATGTTTGCCTCTGCCAAAAATTACAATTTTAGGGGTGACCGATAGAAGGAGCCCGGCCATCACCAGACAGATGCGACTAAGGGTAGGTGGTTTGGGTTGACCGTTTGGCGAATTGTTTCGTGGTGAAGAGGTTGATCAAGTCTGTGATACCAGGTGTTGATTTCATGATGGAAAACCACATTTTGTTGGATTTTTGTAGCCGTAGCATCAGCTTTGCCTGTAAGGAGTTTAGCTTAATGAAAGGACTGGACAAGGTGGAATGGACATGTAATCGGAATTCTTAGAGGGTTCAGGTGTTAGTGTGCCAGCTAAAGAATCGGCCAGGAAAAGGTAGCGTACTAAGTCGGGTTGAAGAAATACCTATTCACGAGGGGCGAGTGTTTCCCACGGAGGGGCTGGAAGATTTTGTGCGAGAATCCCCTAATTTGAGCACAGAGCAGGAGGTGGTGGTTTTGAATCTTTTGAAGGAGAATTGGACGGTATTTTCTGAGCATCCTGGTTGTATTATTATTATTATTACTGCGTCTTACTACCCGTTCGGGTTACACGCACTTACAATAATGTGTAATGATAAGATATTTGTGAGATGAAATGGAAGACCTACAGTTTAACGTGGAATCCAAACAACGGTGGAGGCCTGGCATTCCCCACATTCACAAGATGTGATTAATACAAGTCTTGTCAGAAGTGAAGGAAGGGTTTGGTAATCAGATAAATCTGTGCCGGGACCGAGGATCGAACCCCGGACCCCAGCACAGAAGTCCGACACCTTACTCCTAGATCACCAGGTCAACGTTCACCTGGTTATCATAACTTATATTAAACAAGCATCCTTCTGACAGGTCGCACTGCTTATTTCCAACGGAGCTATCCATTGCCCAAGGCATATAAAATCGAACCTGACTCACTTATAAGGGAATTGTTGGAGGCCGGTATCGTCAGACGCTGCTCCATGGACATGACTCAAGGTTATAACTAATTAAGGTTGAAGCCCGAAGCAAGTAGGTACACTGCTTTCCTTTATAGATCCAGGTTGTTTTGTTTCAATATGGTACCGTTTGAGTTGAGTAGAGCAGTGGCCGAGTTCACACGATGCATGGGTTTGGTACAAGGGGGATCGTTCCTGGTGTTCACATGCGTCTACGTGTACAACGTATTGGTAACCTCTCCCACTTTTGAGTCCCACATTGAGCATTTGGAACAGGTGTTTCATCGTATTTTAAGCGTGAATATGACGATAAAGTTAAGGAAATAATTGTTTTCCCGAAGTGAGATGCCGTTTTTGGGGAATATATTGACTCCTGAGGGCACCAAACCGGACCCATCAAGAATACCCTACCCCACGTAGCCGAACACAGGTAAAGGCGTTCCTTGGCATAGTGGGATATTATAGGAGCTATAATAACCATCTTACTGAAGCTGCAATGGTTCTTTTTCATTTGCTACGTAAAGACACTAAGGTCTTCCAGAGAGACAAGGATCTGTTCATAGAAACCCAGGTTCTGCTACATACCCGGACAAATGACACATATTACGTGACGACCAATACTAGCGGATACGCTATGGGGGCCACCATTCATCAGATGGACTCAGACGGTACTAAGTGCGTAGTGGCCAATGACTAGTCGCAAGATGAATGGAGCGGAGCAAAATTATTCCGTGACAGAGCAAGAGTGCCTTGCTATAGTATGGGCCCTGCGAAAGTTCCGGGGTTTGTTGCTGGGTAACCCTACTGTAGGATTGTCGGACCACAAGGCTTTGGCTTAAGAATATATATATATATATACTATATGAAGATCAATTCTGCCTCCCACCATATTCAAACCTTTTAATGTAATCTGCAAGTCACTTTCATTCTCAGCCATTATTATGGATTAATCTGCATATAGTAGCACTCTCACATTCACATTGTTCATTTGTACACCAATCACATCCTCACAAGCATCCCTCAAACACTTATCCATGAATACATTAAGTAATCATGGATAAAGAATACCAACTTGTCTAACATCATGTTCAATATCAAACCATTCGTTCAAAGCATCATCCACCCTAACACACTTTATATTCATCATAAACTACCATAATTGCATTTAAAGTAATACATTATTTGAATATTAATGTGAGCGATAACATAACTGGATAAAAACACATTCAAGAAAAACATAATAATAGTGACTTAAGATATGATATTTAAAATTAAATAGGTGACTTGGCGGTCTAGGGGTAAGGTGTCAGACTTCTATGCTGGCGGCCGGGGTTCAATCCTCGGTCCCGGCACAAATTTATCTGATTACCAAACCCTTCCTTCACCTCTGACAAGACATCTTGTGAATGTGGGGAATGCCAGGCCTCCACCATGGTTCGGATTCCACGTTAAACTGTAGGTCCTCCATTTCATCTCACAATCACCCTACCATTACACATTAGCGTAAGTGCGTATAATCCGAACGGGTAGTAAGACACGGTGCTAATAATAATAATTTAAAATTAAATGATTTTGTTTAAGTGTTATATTAGGGTTACTCTTTTTGATCATGTTATGACCAGTTCTTAGATGATGGGAGCACGCACGCACACACATATTTAATTAATAGGAGAGATGTTTATTATTCTATAACTAGCTAATTTAATGATATGGAATATAAAATATACAATTATTTACAAAAGATGATAGTTGGTTCATAGTATATTCCATTCACGGTAGAAATTTCTCTCTGAAAGGTCTTTTTTCCTACCAATATCCTACTATATAATATATTTCTGGTAGGAAAAAAGGCCTTTCAGGAAACAATTCCTACCGTGAGCAGACTTTAACTATCATTGGGTAAATTACCCTAACTCTACATTATTCTTGGACCATGCATAGGACAATATCCTCTGATGAAGTACTGGAGACAACTGTGCTGCTAGTCAGTCAGTTTGTCCCTGGATGAACTCTTGTGTCATGAACCATCTGTTCATCCCTAACTGGAATTTAAATGATTAGTAAAGAAACCAGTGTTTCAAGACTAGGTATGTAATTGTAAGCTAAGCGACTATCCTAAGTTGCAACCATTCCTAGTTTCAACTATGCACTTCCGTAGCTGCACTCTCTTAATTTTGAGTGTACACTTTGGTCTACATGCTGTTGGCTCCTAACATTCATAAACTTATGAGCTCCAAGCATATTGTTTCATTTATAACTTGAATAAGTTGTATGTTTCTAATTTGTAAGGTATATCATATTATCTAATGATTCATAACTCTATGCTAGTTCATCCAAATGTTAAAGAATTATAAGAAGAAAACCATTTTGTCTCAAGACCGACAATATTATAGTGAATTTTAAAAACATGACACCTGACAGCAACTGTCTATAGAAATGAAAATCACCCAAAAAGAATGCAAAAGAAAGATAAGTTTAATGGCTTCTCTCAGACGAGAGGCAAAAGTGACTATAAGCAAGAGTTAAGGAAAAGGTAAGACAAAATATTTGTTTCAGAATTCTTGATGAAATTAAATTAAGCAAATATTCAAAATCTTTAGATGTACATAGGAATTTTTTGTAATGGCCATTAATTTCTAAATTTTTCAGAATATTCATTAATGTTGATACACAAAGACCTCCTTTCTCTAAATAAGTTTGTTTGCCACCACCATTTATGTATATTTTTTCGAATAGCGACACTCCGATAAAAGAAACTCTGAACTCGCGACTTGTAGGTCCCACATTTCAACCAAACAAAATGAGCATTTGCCGCACCCAATCAGGAACTTTTGAGTCGAGCTTTGTAATGTAATGCTCGTATATATCATGGAATTAGTATAGTATTAATATTATATATTTTTATTATTATTACTATTCATAGTTCGTTTTGTCAACCTAAGCAATCCTTTATTTTTACATGTATCTTTTTAGCTACAGATTGTTTTAGAACTAAATGATTTGAATATCAGTATGCTATCGCAACAAGAGCTTCGGTGGCTGTGGGGTCTAACATGCTACTCTTGCAGTAGACTAGACTGCAGATGATGGGGAGGTCGAGGTTCGAATCCCGGTTGGGTGTACTGAAGGTGGTTTTTCCAAACTAGTTTTTCATTCTCCCTTCACACTAATGCAGGTACACCTTCTCTAAATATAACCTTCATAATCCCTAAAACCATTAGCATAATTAGTACATAAGCATATAACTCGAAAGAGTAATAAGACACAGTGCTAAAGAAAAAAAGAGCTTAAACCTGATCACAGCATATTTAAAAAAATTAGAAGAGTAATGCTAAAGGAAAACACTAAGGAAAAAGTAAACACATATCGCAGGTTAATTCAGGATTTATGAGTGTGGTTTTCATTTTGGTTATTTATAATAATTTAGAGGAATGAGGGAATAAAAAAGGGAAATGGCAAATAATTTAAGGAAAATAACCAAATCAATGATTTCTGAAAGCAGAACAAAGTTTGGAGGTATGTTGATGATTTTCCATACTGTAGTGTCATTTACTTGGTATTTAATTTTTTTATCGGGTTCTTCCTTTTTTACATGAATTTTTATGGTTACCTTAAAGTTCTATAAAAATATCTTCTTGTAATGTAACTCAAGAATGTTTGTTTTGTCAGAGCTCTATGTATTAAACAAAAACATATTCTTGAAGCATATTTAATACAATCTTCTTTGTAGTATCATACTTCAAACAAGAACCTCGTATTCTTATATAAACTGTTTAGTATAAACTTCCTCTTTATACATTTAGGCTTGTTTCCTCCATGGTTGACATAGAAGACTCCTAGTGGAGCCTGTTTATTACAATCTCTTTTATACAGAAAAATTATCTTAAGTTCCCTGGTGCTTGACAAAGAAGCCTCCGTCAAGATACATTTTATTACTGCCCCCTTCTTTACACTGACGTTTTACATATGTCCCTCCATGCTTCACACATAAGCCACCTCCTTGAGGACCTTTAGTACAACCTGCTTCTTTACATTTTGCCTTGACTCCTCCATGCTTCACACAGAAACCTCCTCCTTTGGCATATTTAGTACAACCGGCTTCCTTGCATTTACCTTGGCTTCCTCCATGCTTCACACACAAGCCTTCTCCTTTAGCATATCTTGTACAACCTTCTTCTTTGCATTTTCCCTGGCTTCCTCCATGATTCACACAAAAACCACCTCCTTTAGCATATTTAGTACAACCTGTTTCATTGCATTTAGCCTGGCTTCCTCCATGATTCAAACAGAAACCACCTCCACGAGCCTTTTTAGTACATTCTTCTTCTTTACATAAAGGTTTTACATATGTACCTCCATGCTTCATACATAAACCTCCTACTTTAGCATATTTAGTACATTCTTCTTTTTTGCATTTAGGCTTACTTCCTCCATGATTTACACAAAAACCTCCTACACGAGGCTTTTTAGTACATCCTTCTTCTTTACAATATCTTTTAACATAAGTGCCTCCATGCCTCACACATAGACCTCCTCCTTGAGGAATTTTAGTACATCCTACTTCCTTACAAAAACGTTTCACATAAGTGCCTCCATGCTCCACACATAAGCCTCCCCCTTGAGGACTCTTAGTACAACCTTCTTCTTTGCATTTTGCCTTGATCCCCCCATGTTTCACACAGAAACCTCCTCCTTTAGCATATTTAGTACAACCTGATTCTTTGCATTTACCTAAGATTCCTCCGTGCTTCACACAAAAACCTCCTCCTTTAGCATATTTAGTACAACCCGCTTCTTTGCATTTTCCCTTACTTACTCCATGATTCACGCAGTAACCCCCTCCACGAGCCCTTTTTGTACATCCTTCTTCTTTACAGAAAGGTTTTGCATAAGTGCCGCCATGCTTCATACATAAACCTCCTCCTTGAGCAATTTTATTACATTCACGCTCTTTGCAAAAACGTTTTATATAAGTGCCTCCATGCTCCACACAGAAACCTCCTCCTTGAGGACTCTTAGTGCAACCTGCTTTTTTGCATTTAACCTTGATTCCACCATGATCCACACAAAAACCTCCTCTTTGAGGACTCTTAATACAACCTATTTCTTTACATTTACCCTGGCTTCCTCCATGAGTTACACAAAAACCTCCTCCTTTAGCAAATTTAATACAACCTGCTTCTTTGCATTTACCCTTGCTTCCTCCATGAGTCAAACAAAAACCTCTTCCATGAGCCATTTTAGTACATCCATCTTCTTTACAGATAAGTTTCACATAAGTGTCTTGGTGCTCCTCGCAGAAACGTCCTCCCTTAGTGTGTTTAGTACAATGATTCTTTTCACAAGTATATTTTGACTGGATTCCTGCATGTTTCGTGGGGATACTTTCTTGAACAACATTATACGTGTTAGAATTTTTTTTTTTACAATTCGATGATTCTTTTTGCTTATTCAATGGACACATGATTTCATTGTACTTTTCTTGCGAGACCATTTTTCTCTCCCTACAAATCTGAGTTTCTGATTCATATGGTATTATCTGTAACAAAAAAAAAAATTAGTTAATAGGTGTTGTGTGTCTTAAACAAGACAAGACCAATGCTTATCATCAGTCATTCAGTGGGCCCAATTACCAGCAATTTGGTCACTATTATTAATTATTATTATTAGCACCGCGTCTTACTACCCGTTCAGATTATACACACTTACGTTAATGTCTAATGGTAGGGTGATTGTGAGATGAAATGAAGGACCTACAGTTTAACGTGGAATCCGAACCACGGTGGAGGCCTGGCATTCCCAATTTGGTCTCCAACTGTTAACACATAGCTCCAACAGCCTTCTACAATTCTTGTTTTCTCTCCCCATCCTTTCTCCACTAACACCTCCTCAAACTTTACTCTTCCTTTTCCTAATTACTAGATATTCACCAATATATTTAGTTAAAATAATGAAAGATTTAATCAAAGGATTACTTATAAATATTCATTAACTTAATTTTGTAGCGTATGCTAAGTAATTGAACTTAGTAGGCTGAAAGATGACAAAATCTTCTTAAATACGTAAATAACCCACAATATTATATATATATATATATATATATATATATATATATATATATA
>CABFOW010007854.1:5433-21335 GCA_902141385.1 Timema californicum | reverse complement strand
ATCTTAGATCACTGTCTCAGTCTATAATTGATAAGGGCATTGCATAATTGCCCCATACTCGCTATCCGAGAGAGGCCTGGACGTTTCTTGAAACTTGTTTCGAACAATAAACACACTAGGAAAATGTTGGTTAATGTTTCCTTAAATTTGTATTAATTTTGTGTAATTTTTTCAAATCGATTACATAAATAATAATGTGCATCGCAAAAGCAAGTTAAAGGTAAAATGAAGCGATCTTGAATCAAGTTATGCTATTTAATTGCTTTATTGCATGTCTTAAAGGGATTGCCATCATCTCTGCATTCCATTCGAATATTTGTGTATTCTATATAGTTTATGATATGCATTCATGCAATCTTCCTCGAGAGGCAATTTCAGGGTTGCTGTTGTACCCATTGTCACAGGTACAACGTAAGGAGCACATGTTATTGGTACACTCACTGCTCTTGCATTCACACACATGCTCCAGGGACATAGCTCAGCGTAGTCAGGACAGACTGACCGATGTGTCTCTACTACATCCTGAGTTGGTTGAATTCTTCTTATATGCGACTGAGTGTTGGTAGGACTATTTGAATGAGCACACATACAGTATGGGGTATAGTTGCCCACTGGTAAACAGCAGCACTGTTGTAATACACTCATGGAGCTTCAGCAAAAAGCAGCATCTGTCACCTCTCCAAACTGGTGGACAACTCTAACATGTGTGTGGACAGCGCCAGTTCCAGTCCAATTTTATAGTCACATGATGCGGCATTAATTTGTATTTAGATGTGTCAAGGCAATTAGTTCAAATTTATATTTTTAGCTTATGTAGATGGGTAGCTTGTGGTATCCGTTACGATTCCCATTTAAGTCCAAGGTTCAACTGGTCACATCCTTGCCTTTAGCTTACACGAAATGTGTGTCCGGCTGAAGGCCTTCCTTCCGCTAAAACATGTGATTCAGCATTCCTTGTACGATCATTTTAGTTCTAATAGCTTGTAATAAATATATCCATCAGTCGAAAGAACTAAATATTAGTTATTAGGTTTGTGCAGAATATGCACATATATTTTAAGAACTAAATTCAACGAATAGATTTCGTTGTTAAAATGAAGATCCAATGGCATTTGACCTACTTCTATTAAAGGCCATAAGAAAGTGAGACTCGGAGATTCAACAATCTTTGGAAACCCCAGGCATGTTGTCTGGCTCAAGATCCAAGTACAAAGAGGAATAAATTAGTCCTTGGAAAACTGTAGTCTGGATTTTGCGTAAGGCCCCTTTTAAATACTACTGGAAGATTTAGTGTGATGCGCTTTGAAATAAATTTAAAACGGAGAATTTCTGCAGTTGAAAATCTGAAATGCGGCCATACATGTGGCACTAGATGATTTATTGACATCAAGAGTCATATTATCAATATTAAACGTAGTGATGTGGTGTGGTGAAGTGATAAACTGGAATAGGGATGCTAAGGTAACGTTTCTGATCAAGTTGAGGAAGATGAGAGTTACCAGCCTGTGTGCCCGTGGCTAAAAGCCAGTACAGCAAACTAAGTATTCTCTAAACTTACGAGTGGACTGCACTATTGAACAGATCCTGTTGGTTTCTTGGTTAAGGTGTTCGGGTTGAGTTACAATGAAAAACCAATGTGCTTTCGGAGCGAGTTTTATCCCTTTGCTTCTGACAATGGCCCAGCCATGGTCACCCACCCCAAACCCACCAGCTTCACGACTCCTGTACCCACATCGGAAGCACCGGGGGCAATACCTGAACACTTAAAGCACCGTTCTCTTATGGTGAAAATCAAATGGTATCAAACATTTACTATAGACTTGGTTTACTCTGTAGCAAGATAATACCTACTTAGGAACATGGGCAATGTCTGGGATGTGAGAAACAAGCCTATGTGTCCCGGCATCTTCATGAGTAATTCTGGATAGAATGGAAGAAGAGACTCACAAAGTTCACGTGCACATTTTGTAGTGTTCATTAGATACACAGTGGCGCGGCAGTCAATCATTTTCTAGAATGGCAACTCCGAGCATGCCTGATAAGATAAGGGCACCCTGCTATAGACAACGTGGGGACCCCAGATTGACCCCCTCCCCCCTATAGCACTAATAGTGCTACTGGCAAGCTGCCAGTTGGTGTTACCGGCGGCGGACGTATACAAGATAGTCCCTGCTGTGGTAGACGTATATAATAAATGTCAGTAAAGATAATTTGTGTACATAGATAAAATTACAGTATTTAAAAGCGCGGGAAAGAGTTTACCGTCAGACCACCATCAAGAAGCGTATAAGCAACATTAGTTATAGGGTCGTGGCTATCAACTACTGACTACGGCGTGCAGTTTTACCGGAAACCACTATTGGAATGTGAAGTCTATGTGCGGTTGTTTCGACGGGGGGAAAAAGCCAATCTGGATGTACATAAAAAAAAATCAACAAATATCTTGAAGCTTATATCAATGATCAAGTTATATTTCGACACTACGACAGAACTTAAAAAATGGACTCGGCAGGGACTACGGAGCTGTTTCCTCAAAGGCCTCTACTAGCCGCATTGATTCCGTGCATCCAGGGGGACGCTGTAAATGGGACAAGTACGTGGAACAACTTGATCGCTGCCGTTAGAGACCAGTCATACTTCACGGAAACTTGGAATGAAACGATTTACGGCTCATAAAGTTCGTCACTGTCAATTAATCACGCGTGAAGCCTGTAAAGTACAGATTTTGCAGGAAATCAAACCTGGCGTCTGGCTAAAACGACAATCATCTGCAATCACTATGTTGGATCGCATCGATGATGACGACAACTTGTTCTCAGGTACAATCTGATTGTCGGACCGTTTCTCTTCGCTGAAAACACCGACAATGGCGTAGTATACCTAGATATGCTTGAGTTTTTTTTGCCGTAACAAACTAGCAACCATAATCTTTGAGTAGAACTCTTCTCCTCCTTATTAGAGCTATGATGTACGACATTTCCTAACTAGCACATTCCCCAACCGTTGGATAGATCATGATGGTCCTTGGCCTCTGTGATCTATTAGACTTCTTATGAGGGTATGTCGAAATTGACTTCAAACTAGACATTCTTTGTGCCACCAAGAGCGGCCATATTGAGTTGTACTGAAAGAACTCAACTCAACTGGACTTAACATAGACTTTGTGAGTCCCCCATAAGTTGATAAAGAGTTTGTAAATATTTCTCTTTAAGCTGTGTTTCAACTGTTGGACATCCTGTGCTAGTGTAGTGATGTCCCATTACTTGTGTGTTTCAGGCTGCTTTGTTTAACAGTGGCCGGCAGTTCTGTGGAGGATCACTCATCGATAGCACCCACATTCTGACAGCAGCTCATTGCGTGGCACAGTGAGTGTTAACATACCATGTACTTATTGTTTATAGCATTAGTTCACATACATACATTGTATGCATAGTATTATCCTACAAAGGTGAAATGAAGATCCAAACTTGAGTATAACTTGCAAGCAGTAAATATACTCCTCCCTGTTGAGGCCTGGCACTAGATTTAACTGCAACCCAATAGGGCTACATTTATTAGTATCACTTCACAAAATATTATCAACATCTCAGCCTCAATACCTCTCCTCACGGTTCCTATTTCTGAAAGATAAACACAGCCGAGCTACCAGATCAGAATCCACTCTACAGATGTCTATTCCCATACATAGATCTCAAACATATGCTCGTTCTTTCACTGTCCTGGAACAAACTGGATAACTCTACTCGTCATCTAACATCTAGGCCCGTATGCAAGGACGATGCTTGAGTACAGCCAGAGTACGGCCAGAGTATGAGCCTCGTGCTAGTAAGATCTATGACGCAATATCTTGAGTCTCGCCAGAGTCTGGTCCCGGGATTGCTCAGGTTATACTCTGCCTGTACTCAGAGGATATTTACACAACATGGCGCTGCGCGCATAGACGATCGAGACAGCTGTTTTCCAGACAGGCCTCATGCTCTGCTAGTGCTTAGCATCGTCCTTGCATACGGGGCCCTAGACTCCCCTTAAGTGCGTGGTTAAGCAATTTATCTTGTCTAACAAGCTAAACTGAGTTCTTGAAACTACTTGAACTTTATATGAGTGTGTGAATGTATTTATACTTATTTGAATATTTCTTTATTAAATTGTATTTCAATAAATGTAATAGTGTATGTTGTATTCAATACTGGTTAAGTGGAAGAGAAGGCTAACGCCTCAACTTGGCCAGATAAATAAAGGCTATTATTATTATTATTATTACTAAGAGAGATGTAATGCTTCCACTCAAGTAAACCAATGAGGCTGATACTGTTGTAAAGTTGTCATTGTTTTACCAGCATTCAGTTCAGTTTAGTAGTGCCTGGGACCTCCTGATTGTTTCCCCCTTGAAGACCTCGGCTGAGGCACTTAGGGGTGTACCCCCTCTCTGCTACAATATATACATGTGTGTGTGTTACAGTATGAGCTCTTGGGACGTGTCTCGTGTCACTGTAAGACTGGGAGACCACAACATCAAGACCAACTCCGAGGTGCGACACATTGAGAAGAAAGTTAAACGAGTGGTTCGGCATCGAGGGTTCGATTCTCGCACTCTGGTGAGTCCACTACCCCGTATGTTGTCAGCGAGGCCTAGTGTTGTTCCTGGGGACTGGGCCCCACCGACCTCCCCCTGTAATTATTGGCTGGCTACAGCCTTGCTTGCCACACTATTGTTTTAAAATTGTTTTTTGAGCCTGTATCTTAATATTTGATTTAAAAAAATTAATTAATTTGGGATGATTTTGAGACAGTATAGGGGTATTTTAGTCAATCTCCAAGGGGCATAGTGAAGAGGTAATATACTTCATGCTTTCATATAAATGTATTTTATTATGATAAAACCCGCCTCGGCGTAGTTGGTTAACGCGCTAGTCATGTTGAGCTCGACTGCTGAGGACGGGGAGATCGAGGTTCGAATCTCGGCGGGTGAACTGAGGGTGGTTTTTCCTAAATGGTTTTCCGCTTCCCTCCACGCAAATGCGGGATCACTTCCTCTAATTCAACCTTCCCAAGTCCTAATCCATTAGAGCAATTAGTACTTAAAGTGTATAACCCGAACGGGTAGTAAGACACGGTGCTAAATATTATTATTATGATAAATGAAATCAATATTCCGCTAATAAGAGCACCACCAAAACTTGGCGCACACTAAAGTGGTTGGGATTCGAATGGTATGAAACCTGGTTCGTTGTCAACTTGAGTGGTTTTTTTAAACAATGTATAATTCTATCCTCTAAATTACCGGTGCTATTTTCTAAGGTGAACTCATTCTTAGCTCTCATTGGTGGGTAGACAGTGGCAAACTACCTCTAATCTAGAGTAAGTATATTATTTGATTTTTCTGTCAGTTCAAAGAGTACTCTAACTTATAAATAAGAATGAAGGAATATTTCTTAATACATTAAAACAACATTTTGGTGACTAAAGTAATGTTATAGAGCCATGCAGATCTACATTTTTAACAGCATGAGAAAATATAATTTATAGCAAACTAAGGCAGTAAATTAACTTTCTCAACAAAACTACCTTAACTAAAAAAAATAGAGTTTTATTTATTTAAATGCATTTATCAACTCTGGTAAAGTTAAGTTTTAACACTTATTTAAAACTTAAACAAGCTTCAAAATAATTAATAATCTTTAAAATTTATGTACAGTATATTAGACATTTGTTGAAACCAAAAGACATGTAAATTTACAGACTTCCATTTGTAATTTTATTGGAATTTAAAATAGTTTTGTCCGGTTTTAAGATAAAACTCTTTCCTCTCTCGTTAATATGTTCTATTTAAAAATTATTTAACAAGAACATGTATTTTATTTTACAAAACTTGCATTAAAAACAATTGAAACCAAAATATTACTTTACAAGCCTTTGTTAAGGCATAACATATTTTTTAAACGTGTGTATCATAGCTAGCCGCAGCTGAATATTTAAATAACATTAAAGAACACTAATTTGCGACAATGTGATATGATTCCAGTACAACGATCTGGCCATTCTGACCATGGACTCGGCCGTGAGCTTTACAAAGCAGATCCATCCCATCTGTCTGCCCAGCGGGAAAGCTCTGTACAACGGACAGACCGCGACGGTCATAGGATGGGGAAGTCTTCGCGAGAGTGAGTGCAATACACCCTGTATAGGGAACTTTGGACATCAGTTTAGTAGTCATGTGACACTATCATTTGTTCCTAGTTTATTAGATTACATCGCTTACATCTGTATACAATGTCAAATTGGGCAGTTCCATCAGTAGGCTGTAGTAACAATTATACCTGGATTAATAAGCTTTTGGGGACATTTAAATTCTATTTCAAATGCTCAAATTATTACTAGTTGAATTGCTACTATCAATATTTAAACATTTACTATTTATTTATTATAATACTTTAATGGATATATCATAAAATATAGTCATAATCATATCAGGTGACAGTTGAATAAGTATATGTTGGTATTAAATAGTTTAGTTATTGAAATGAAAAGAATCATCAATAATAATTATTTAGATATGAGCCATATCAGTTATCACTTTCAATATATAGATTGTCCTTGATAAGTATTGTCGGTGACCTGGTGGTCTAGGGGTAAGGTGTCAGACTTCTGTGCTGGGGGTCCGGGGTTCAATCCTCGGTCCCGGCAAAGATTNACTTCTATGCTGGGGTCCGGGGTTCAATCCTCGGTCCCGGCAAAGATTTATCTGATTACCAAACCCTTCCTTCACCTCTGACAAGACATCTTGTGAATGTGGGGAATGCCAGGCCTCCACCGTGGTTCGGATTCCACGTTAAACTGTAGGTCCTCCATTTCATCTCACAATCACCCTACCATTACACATTATCGTAAGTGCGTATAACCCGAACGGGTAGTAAGACGCGGTGCTAATAATAATAATAAGTATTGTCTAGTGTGTTTGGTTTTAAGGCCGGCTATGTTGCAGTTCATGACAGTTTCAGCAGGATGTAAGGTTAGGATTCAAATCATGGCTGGCTGCTATGAAGTTTTTCTCTCTATATTCCTCACCAATTAGTAATACTCAATATGCACACACCCCTAATGGGTAGTAATACACGGAGGGGAGTAGTTTTGTTTATTTTTCCTAGATGCTAATTGCATTGCAAGTATAGTTTTCCACATTGTAGGTCCTCGTGATCTCTCTGGAAAAATTACTTTTCTTTACCTGTCTTCTAAGGTAAGATGGTTGAACTAGTTAACTACTATAGAATAGTGGGTGGGGTGTTTGTTTTTACAAATGATTGTCTGACACCTTTATTTGAAATGTTGTTGCCAGGCGGACCTCAGCCTGCCGTGTTGCAGGAAGTCAGCATTCCCGTATGGACCAACTCTGAGTGTAAGGCTAAATATGGCAACGCTGCACCTGGAGGAATTGTGGAGCACTTCTTGTGCGCGGGCCAGGCTGGACGCGATTCGTGTAGTGTGAGTTCACAAGATATTAACTAGCCAGCAATTACTCTAGTCATGAGACTCTTAGCAACTACTCTAGTCATGTGACTCTTTGTATTTTGTCATTTCTTTATTTGACTACAAAGTATACAACACATAATTGAATATAAACAAAAAAATCCCCTTCTCCTTCTCTGCACCCATTTATTTATGGGTCACAATATTTTACAACTGCTCTAGTCAAGTATATAATTTATATATCTAACATTTTATAACATACAACAGTTTTTCCTTGTAAAAACCTTTGTCCACACATAACTCGCACATCACCCGTTGTAGTTTTGGAAATAAAATTAAACATAATATTTTGATCTCATTAGACAAAAATTAAACAGATCTAATGGTGTTATTATTTGCTCATTTAGAGGTCGCTGTAGACTAGCTCTAGCGGTGATACATTTGTACAGTTATTTGCTCATTTAGAGGTCGCTGTAGACTAGCTCTAGCGGTGATACATTTGACAGTTATTTGCTCATTTAGAGGTCACTGTAGACTAGCTCTAGCGGTGATACATTTGACAGTAGGCCTACCACCGATACCATCACCAGTTGCAAAGAAAGTGATGTGGTGGCGCAGATTTATAAAGTTTTTGTAGTTTTTGTACTGACTAGCACAATCATCAGTAACGTAGTTAACTTTATGATCATCGGAAGTGAAACAACTCGATGCTGTCTGTTTTAAAATAAATGATGACCAGATGAACTGCGCATGCACCACATGGTTCCTACGATATCCTTGTGCTTCTTCTTGGAACCATTTTAACTGAAGTCCATCAGGATGGTAGCAGTTTCCCAAGTTAATGATTTCTTAAGAGCTGTCAATGACTTCGATTGTGCTTTTGACATAAGATAGCCATTAATAATAACCAATACATCAACCAGGTCATGATAAGACTCTTATAACTGTACGACATTAAGTAGAAGTTGGGTGTTAATGTATAGTGCATACATATATGGATGGGTTCCAGAACACCCTGTAAGGACACAATGCACAAAGTTTTGAAAAACCTACAGAAATACTACGATAAATTCACAGCTCAATTCTTTCAAATTGATTAAAATCAGTCTTTTTATGAATATGATTATTTTTCTTGATACTTAACAGGGTGTCCAGTCAAAGTATATTTTAAATCGTCTGACTTTTCCGGTTTTTCCGGAGCCAATTTCCAACTTTTCCAGTCACTATATATTCAAACATCAATACAATACAATATTTTTAGACATACATACGTACATTTTGAAATGATGTCCCTGTGTGCAGGTGTTGCAAGATATCAGCCTAGAGCCTGCCGGTTGGCGCGATCCAAGTTACATTTCAGTGAGAACACATTGTGTCATTAAATATCATTTTACACAAATACAGTTCAAAATTGATGTGACACATCATTTTTTAGTTTCTTCTTCCTCTAACGCAATCAGTTCTCGCACACAGCCATCACCTAATTCTGGCTAAGGGCACAATAGAGGAGTGAGACGAGAACTAGAAAATGACACGTCGACCTTGAGAATTGAGATTAGCATGTTCAACCGGCACAGCTGAGTTGAAATAGATTAGAGGGCATATTCACTGGAAGAAACATCTTAGTTTTATTAATGTCAATAAAAGTTGTGTATTTTTTTTTAGTGACTGTGAAAATTCCAGAAATTTTATCAAATTTCCTGACTTTTCCTTGTTTTCCGGGTCGTTGGTCACCCTGCACTAACTACTTCTTTCCCGCCAGTCTGGAGTATTTCATCATCTTGATACAATTATTTGACAAGATTTTCAGTATTAGGTGAAAGTACTTTTCAATTCCACGGGTCTCATGTACGGATAAAATTCCTTTTTCATTCAGCGGCTTCTTAGATTGATGCACAATATATTCAAACACTCCAATTTCTTGTGAAATTCTTTTCCTAGACAACGGTGGTGGAACCATGGTTAGCATTTGGATTTTTCTCTGGTGGTTTAGAGTGTGTTTTAATGAGATCTAATGTGGCCTGGCGGTCTAGGGGTAAGGTGTCAGACTTCTATGCTGGCGGCTGGGGTTCAATCCCCGGTCCCGGCACAGATTTATATGATTGCCAAACCCTTCCTTCACCTCTGACAAGACATCTTGTGAATGTGGGGAATGTCAGGCCTCCACCGTGGTTCGGATTCCACGTTAAACTGTAGATCCTCCATTTCATCTCACAATCACCCTACCATTACACATTAGCGTAAGTGCGTATAACCCGAACGGGTAGTAAGACGCGGTGCCAAAAATAATAATAATGAGATCTACAAGTATGTTCTAATTTGCACCTTGTTCATCGTCACTGATGTCAGAATCTTCAAATGCAATTTTCATTACACAGGATGATTTACTTTTCAGAGTTATTTCGTTCACTACTAGTAGTTTTATTGGGGATAGTTCTATATCAGTTAAACTACTCTCCACCTCTTGAGAAGTTCCATCAATCACTGAAATGATATCTTCAATACGGTATTCATGCTCTTGTAATATCTCGACTTTTTTTTTTCCTACATTGAGGAAATAGTTTTTGATCTGAGCAGAAATTAATTTACTTTATTTAGAATTGCTTCTCAAGTTCAAGACTAACCTTACGTAAATATATTTTTATTTGGCTTTTTATTAAACTAATTAAATGGGTTGCAGCAAGAAAACTGCTGGCCTTCATATTTAGGAGAGTAATGATGATGGTGAAAACAGAGTAATTTTAAGTTTTCTTTTGGTATATTTGCTAGCCAAGATATTAATTCGTTGTCTACGCTTGATAGTTACAAATCCCTTTGTCTTTACAAGGCTTGTTTTGACTCACTGTACTGTTAAAATTCTGGTTCCTTGGTAAGGGTAATAATATAAAAACAAACAAACTTCAAAGTGGAGTTGAAGTGAGCTCAGGTAGAGAGCAGGCATGTCTTCATTAGAAGACCAGAGAAGTGACTGATGTTATTGGTCAGGAAGGTTTGTTGACCGATGTTATTGGTCAGGAGGCTTTGTTGACTGATGTTATTGGTCAGGAGGGTTTGTTGACTGATGTTATTGGTCAGGAAGGTTTGTTGACTGATGTTATTGGTCAGGAAGGTTTGTTGACTGGTGTTATCGGTCAGGAGGGTTTGTTGACTGATGTTATCGGTCAGGAAGGTTTGTTGGCTGATGTTATCGGTCAGGAAGGTTTGTTGGCTGATGTTATCGGTCAGGAAGGTTTGTTGGCTGATGTTATCGGTCAGGAGGGTTTGTTGGCTGGTGTTATTGGTCAGGAGGGTTTGTTGACTGATGTTATTGGTCGGGAGGGTTGGTTGACTGATGTTATTGGTCGGGAAGGTTTGTTGACTGATGTTATTGGTCAGGAAGGTTTGTTGAGTGGTGTTATTGGTCAGGAAGGTTTGTTGACTGATGTTATTGGTCAGGAAGGTTTGTTGACTGATGTTATTGGTCAGGAAGGTTTGTTGACTGATGTTATTGGTCAGGAAGGTTTGTTGACAGATGTTATTGGTCAGGAAGGTTAGTTGACCGATGTTATTGGTGACTCAGGTTAGATCATCCCCTAATGGATAAACCTCCCTCAGGAAGCAAAATAAAGATAAATATATTGAGTTATGGTACCGAGTTTAACCTTCTAGGGTTTTAAAGTTTTGGCTAGATTTTCACTATGTCAAGATTTATCTATTTTAACACAAGAATATTACGGTGTTACAATTCTGCTTTATTTGATATCATTATTAACATTAAAATAATATTATTTATTGAAAATATATCATGAAATCCTATTTTAAGTGCATTTTAAAAAACACATTTTGTACAAATCCACAACACTATATTTATTTTAAACAGTGTATCTTCAAAGATATTAAATAAAAAAAATTATTGCTCTATCTTTTCTAGTTGTAGGAATATAAAATATTTTGTCCCACTGTCAACTTTGTACAACAGGCCTGTGGAAACTTTCCAGGTATATTTAGGTTATATTTGGACTCCCATAACTCAAACTATTGGTTAGATTGTCTTTAATTTAAATTACGATTACAAAACTATTTAAAAAAAACCTGTGTCAGATTTTATCAAAATATAACATGGTGAGTTACATTTCCTCTGAATATTGTATGAATTGACGTTGTAATTAATACAAATAGCCTGAACAAGTAGTACGACATGGCAGCCAAAAAAAAAAGTATTAAATGTGTTCATTTGTGTTGTAAATATTTCCATTTCTATGACTTTGTTAACAAGATCTTCCTTGGTTAATTCGATTTCCCTTGATATTAAATAAAATTTCAAATTACTCACAAAACACAAACATATTTATTTATTCAAGGAAAGCCCTTTTCCCTTTTTTGAGATACACAAAATATGATACACAGAAAAATGCACCTACAGTTAGAACCCAGAGTTGTCTACTTCTACTATCACATGACAAGGAACTTGAGAAGATATACATAATAGATACACAGTCAATGTAAATAAACAACACAATGTTAATACTAAAATAGTGAAAGTGTGAACAGTAAAAATAACCACACAAAATAATATATATATGTAAATAAAATAAAAACTTTCACCAAAATCATTCAAAAACAATAAATACCACCAACCAAATAAGACATATTGATAATTAAAAAAAAGTAAAAGTAAATTTGATCAAAGCGCTAATACATTATTTTGTATGTACATTGGTGAATTACCTCTTGTGACTGTGTTTAGCTTTAGTAAAACACCAACACTCCTGTGAATGGAGCGTAGTTTCGCTCAACCTCCACACAATGGTTTGTTGTTTATCGAGTGGAGGGAGATGTAAGATTGATTCTACCATATTTACTTGTATTTGTCTACAAATGAGGGTTCAGCCCTGACGAGTGACACCCCCTTTTCTCTTTAGTGAATACAATGCAATTAAAGCCGGGCCGATGCCAATTTATCGGCCAATATTGGCCAAGGATAGTCGTTTTTATCATGCAGATATTTTACACCGATAATTCAAAATCTAAATCTAAATTCTCAAGTCATGAAAATATAATTCATAGTTAAAACAAAAAAATATTTAAATAAAGTCTCTTGCAAGTAAAAACAAATTCTTTAATTCCGCGTTTGATATCTTATTTTAAAATAAACAGCGAAACCAACGTTATAAACAAAATAAACCATTCAATTTTATTCACCTTAAGGCTTATTTGAATTATTAAATACTTTATAAATATATTAGAAATAGAAATGTCCTTAAGTAACATAAGTAGCATTATCAAAAACAATATTAGTTGGCCAGTCTGATTTTACTTGTTGTGGACTTAACTAAAACATATTATGGATATAAGTAAAGTAGTTCTAGGTGAAGTTGTGTACTAACCTAATATGAAATATTACCTACATCTTCCAGTATGAGCCGAGGCCCGCGCATACGCACAGCATTTTCTTTCTATTTGAGTTGTTTAAATTGTATATCCCCCCTATTTTTTCCATTGGCTCAATTAACTAAACCTTATTTTATTTACATAACCGTAAGTTATTCACACAGGAAAACACTGAACACATCTAAGATAACGTACAATCACTGTGATGTTGTGTACTACAGGGGATAGCTGCACATACCCACATTCAGTAATCATGCGTGTATTTTAATTTATTTGTAATTATGTAAATTCTTGTTTATTATAACAATGCAGTAGGACTAATAATAAAATATATTTAACCAACCTTAACGTTTAAACTTTAATTCAAACTTTAATTTAAACTTTTATTCAACAAACCTACGAACAGTTTAAAACTGACACAAACAGATAATTCTTGTTTTTTTGAGTATTGTTACTATACACTTTTGTAACATCACATAGAAAAAAATTATCGGCACCGGCAATATCTGCTAAAGGGCTCATCAGCCCGGCCTTGATTGAAATAATTAAGAAGTGGCGCGCCAATTGAACTTTGCGCTCACCGTTGCTTTCATAGCTTTACGCACAACCGCAAGGCTCCGACTGCTAGAGAACAGCGACCCAACTTTGCGCGCGGAGAACGTACAGACTGCCAGAGGGCGAGGGTGTGTGTTACTCCATGTAACACCCTCAAACAAAGATTTCCTCTTGGTGAAATAGTCATCGGGAGGCTGTGATGACAGGCTCGAGTTTGGAGGAAACTTTGCCAGGGGGATAGTCTTTGTGGCGCGTTTTTCTTGGGAACTATCTGGATTCTGTAGCTCTAAATTAGGTGTAGGCGATAGAGCCAGATTAACGGATATAAAAACAGCAGGCTTGGATAAGATTGAATTGTTAGACGATACCGGAACAGGAACCGGCTGGTTCGGTGCAGAAGAATCCGATTGAATGACTTGGCTAACCTTGACCGACGGTAGAATATTAGACTTCTTCTTCAACGCTGTCACTTGGGTATTCGCAATATAGGATGAATCAATTTGTTTCAAGGACGCTTTCTTCGCTGCTTTGTGATCAGCCAAAAGTTGATCGAAAGATTTACTTCGTCCGGTGACGAATCGTTGTTGTGACAACGAATGGTGACTGCAAGTTAAAGACCGGGTGCATTGTTTCTGTGATTTCTCACTCCAAACTCCACATTGTTTATCAGGATTAAACTTCTGTTCCTTCGGCAAATGTCTTCTCCTAGGTTTCGAACTTTTCTTCGGAGGAAGGGTTGAAGAGTGTCGAGATGATTTAGAGTCCAAATGAACCGGGTTCTGAGCGGTGTCGTTTACTTTAGATGTGACTACGGTTACCCCCTCAGTCGTACTTGGAAGTGGAGTAAGAGCCACGATGGGCTGTAGAATAGAGAACGGAGAGGAAAGTTTAGAGACTATGGGGGCTGAACGAGTCTTTTCTTCTGCGCTTGAAGGTAACGGGAGACACTTATCAGGTTTAGAAACAAACACAGTCTTTTCTTTATTGTGAAACAGAGTTTGTTCCAATTGCTCTTTATTAACGAATGATTTGTCTAATTTAGTTTGTAAAGGTTTCTTAATTTTTATGGTTGAATTTGTCGAGTTAATAACTTTACATGTTTTACTTATGTAGTCCCGTCTATTAAAGCCTTTCCCGAACGATTCCACGGGTGGTAGAGGCTCATCAAGTTTCACATCATGCCACAGTTCCATGTGGTTTTTCAACCCTTGAGGCTTAACCGAAGCATCACAAATCTCACAGATGACGGCGTAAAATGGCTCTGCCTCGGGACACAGACCGTACAAGTACATATCTTTGATATCCAACTTAGTAGTATCGGGTTCTGGACAAATGTCTGGTTCCTGATACTCATCCCTTGAAGGGGTGACATTACCGGTGAAATCCGTCCACGCGGACCATGGCTGACCGTAAAATCCGGCCAGGGGGTTGTCGTCTTCTTCCGTGACTGCGTCCGAGGCTGAAAAAAAGTACAAGTTTGAACGCATTGATTTGTAAGACCTTTTTATTAGTAATGTACACTTGTAATATGAACAGACTGAAGACCAATGATTGGTCTGGTCATGCAAGATACATGTCTTTGTGAGGCCGGTTATAGCATGTAGCTCGGCGCCAGCTTGTATCAAGTACACCCCGTTCACCCTGAACCGTAGCGGCCTCAAGTTGACGGATTACAAATGAAAGGAAAAGTAAACGGATATTTATAGATTAATCTAAACACCCAAATCTATTTTAATAAATATTGTTCTAAAATGACCCTTAAGTAATACCAAATTGAATAATTAATATATTTTCAGATACTAATCATCACAAGTTTATTTAAAAATTAATCTTATCTATTATAGCTCAAACTTTTATGTTTTAGGATCTAAGAAAGAAAGGTTTTTAATTTTCAAAACATAGTTTATGTCCTTTACATTGTGTGGAACTACTAATTATATTGTCATTTCCAAGAACTTTAAAAAAAAAAAATACTAAACATACCAACATTATTTTAATGTCAAAAACATGTTTAAAAAGAATAATTAATTAATTATTTATTGAACCAAAGCTCAAACTGACTCAGTATTTGGAAGCTTTCTAAGAAGCTCACTGGAGATCAGCTATAATGAGAAAATTTGAGCTTGCAGATCCATAACCTATCAAATAAAAAATTATAATCCCAAAATTAAAAAAAATAAACACAAGAGCATCTATCTGTATTATGAACTTGTTTTGTAAAGTGTTGTTTGTGTTGACAGGGGGACAGCGGAGGACCACTGATGATTAACACCGGTCAATGGACTCAGGTAGGTATCGTGAGCTGGGGCATCGGCTGCGGCAAGGGACAGTATCCAGGGGTGTACACACGGGTAACTCACTTCATGTCCTGGATCAACAAGAATCTAAAGTAACAGATCATCACGATATCGTGGCATCACTAACACCTTTTATTATGAATAAAATAAACAAAACAAGTATCACCAATCAAATGATCTGGTTTAAAAGTTAAAATAACATTGTGTGTGGGGGGA